>CM019710.1:30901749-30926974 GCA_009760885.1 Achatina immaculata | reverse complement strand
GCCTCTCGGTTGTGAGCAAGATGGCTGCCTCTGTTGCATCCCCATTTGCAGATCGTCAATGAAATCTTGCAGGCATCTTCGTTTTGGTCTTCCTCTCTTTCTTTTTCCCAATATGTATCTTTCCAATACGGTCTTTTCTAAATTATCATGATGATGTGTCCAAAATAGTTAAGTTTTCTGTCTTTAATCCTCTTTACTGGCCAGCCTTCTTGAATATTAAGCTCTTGTAGTATAGATATATTTGTTCTTTTTTGTGTCCACGATATTTGGAGAACTCTTCTGTAGCACTTACATTCAAAGGCATTTAAGTGTTTCTCACCTGTTTTGTTAATTGTCCAGGTCTCGCAGGCATATGTTGCGATTGGAAAGATGATCTTATTTTTGTGGTTCTGTCTGCTTCCACAGAAGATTATCCACACAACATATATCCGAAGCTAGAACATGGGATGCAGGAGGATAAAGCAGATTACTCTGGTGATTTTCTGTGTGTAGAATGTAAACTGTACATGTACTGCTATTCATTTCTGTGTATATTTCCACTATTGTCCACTGGAATAATGTTCCTTCTTACATTACTACTCTATGTTGTTTTGCATCTGTTTTGTTACTCACTTCATAGACTTACTTGCTGCCAGGTTCATTCTCTCTCAGTGGAAATAGTAATACAGAAGCAGCAACTTTACAGTTGAAATGACTTTAATGATGCATGAGGTGACGATGAGCGAAATGACGAGAACAACAAAGGTATCAACAAAATCCATGGACACAAGACTGGACATCTCCACGATATATGTTCCCGGCAGACTAATGTCACCATCAGAACAACCTAATACACTCTGTTCTACATCTGTTTCACTAAACAGCCTAATCTACGTCTATCTCAGACGATACACAAAACACACCTGTCCCTCAGTCATATGATTTTTCTCTCACTTGACCTTTTTCCTATCATTCCCCATCCGTGACCCTCGTGCAACCTGAGACAAGGAGATGGACTCTACTCACAAACAGCTGATTACTTTAGAAGATAACTCATTTTATACAAATGTTCCAATTCTCAGATGAGTTATCTATCTTACATCCAAACATTCAATATACTGCTATAAGGAGAGCAAGCAGAAGATATACGTTAAGTAATCTTTCTGTTCAAATGATGCTCACTTCAGTGGTTCCCAAAATTGTTACGGTCAAGGATGCACAAAGTTAATAATAATTTACTACGGACCTCCCTATACAGTCTCTCTAAACTCCCCTTGACACTATGTACACATTTAAAATCACATGTTTTTAGTTTTACATAAAGTCTAGTCTTGTTATGTGGACCACTACCTGACCCTTTGTATCCCAAAGTTTGGGAACCACTGCTACAGTTTGTGTGGAAATAAATGGACCATACTGCACAGTATATAATCTAAATGCATTCAGACCTATGTTAAGAACAAAACACAACAGTCTACTGTACCTGAGAGAGAGTTCATGCGCTGCCTGATTTAGGCTGATGATGATCTGTGTGTCCGCAACAGACCCTGAGTGCTTGTGACAGACACTGAACACCAGAAGTAGATGTTATGTTGTTCATGACCTTTGCCAGTTTCAGCCAGGCTCAGTTGCAAATGTAAGGTCTGAAAGTGGAGAGTACTGAAAATTGATGTGCTACATCAGATTTATTGTTGATGTATCATATCAACAATTTGTTTGAAAACTTCAAATATATATCCATACTTACTTACATCCTTCCAATGCCGCTAAATGGTCACATAGGGCCCGCATAGTAAAGAGAATTAAATAGAGAAAACTTAAATATTTTGGATGTGTTAAAAGTCATGATAATTTAGACAGGACCATCTTGGAAGGGTACATAATAGGAAAAAGTGGTGTTTCTGTTTCTTCTGCTTTCAACATCTCAGCAGTCACTTTTATGATCATGCGTGGTAAGGTACAGTGGTCCTATTCTTTACAGATCCCAGGACCACACGGGAGGATGTTCGTATATCTTATCTAATCTTATATCCTTCCCGTGCCGTTAAACGTCACATAGGGCTCGCAAAGTAGTTCGCCAATTTTTCCTGTCTTCGGCGAGTCTTTCAACCTCATCAAAGGATTTTCTACCTGTTAATTTGGCCTCTCTTAATAATGTCCTCTTCAGAGTTTCACGCGGTCCGCCTCTTTTTCTTTGGCTTGTTGTGTTCCATTTGATAGCTTGTTTTGGGATTCTCTGATCATTTTTCTCATCAAGTGACCAACATATGCCCATCTCCTTTTCCTGGTCACCCATGAGACTGGTTGTGGTTCAGTCATCTGTCTTATCTCTGCATTGTTCTTGAATTCGTTCCACTTGATGCCGAGTATTTTCCTTAGGCATTTGTTTTCAAAAGAGACTAAGTTCTTTTCTATTTCTTTAGTTGTTTTTCCAGCTTTCGCATGAATAAATGAGGGTGGATATTACATTTGAACTGAATAGTCTTAACTTAGTATATACTACAAGTTCGTACATACTACAAGTCAAATCACGCTTCTCTATATACTAACATCTCTATACACTTAGAAACCAGCTCTTACTATCAAGGATGGCGTCAAGTTCCGGATCGACGTTACTGGAACTTTCTGTCGAGGACTCTGAAGCAACGCTGTCTACAGAATAGCTTCGATCATCAGAATATTTTGCATCCTTACCTTTGGACGCCATTCTGATCGAAATGTCAAAGGTCAAATGTTTCGTACGTAAACGTTTTCGCTGTTTTAATTATTTTTATTTCAATTTGTATACCGAGGCCGGCTCTACCAATAGTGCATCATGTGCATTTGCAAACGACGGGGGACAGCAAATTAGGAGAATTGGGATGAACATGCAAGCAAAATAAAGTAATGTGATTTTTTTTTCTTAAAATACATGTTCGTTTATTCGCTAACCCATTGGTCGACCCGACATTATTTTGGGAAGATGATTCAAAATGAACTGATTTCTCCCTTCTCTGTGACCATTAGAAAAAGAAATAGTTCCTACGGTACAGATTTGTAGATATTTTTTAATGATTAGTTCCAAAAACAAAGCGAAGATGGCTGCAAGACATCGTTGATGATCTGCAAATGGATGCATCAGCAGAATGCCATCTTGCTCATAACCGAGAGGCCTACAGGAGTGCTGTTTGGGACGCAAAGTTCCGCAAGGGACATGCAAAGGAATGAATGAATGAATGCTGCGGAATTCTTTCTTTTAAAAACAAAACAAAACAAACAAACAAACAAGGAAACAAAAAAAAAACAAAAGTGGTAATGCGCCCCCAGCTCTGGATGCCTTCCCCGCCCAACGCTGAGTGCGGTCACAAGCACCAGGACGCGTGAAGCAACAACGGGCTGGACTGTGAGCAAGTGCCGAGACACTAGGAGCCACTCCAGTCACATGATGATGTTTTGTTAACACATCACCTACCTTACCACCCCCAGCGTGATAACCCTCGACCCGTGTGTTATGGGAGGAACCTCGCGCGACCCAAAGCTTTACAAGTCAACCAGGCTCTAGTTGACTCTGCGAGGACCTTGACTCAGGTGAGTCTTAACACGATATGGGTTATATGCCGGTAACCAACCGGGTTTCCCCGAGAAGGCTGAACACTTTGTACACTGACTTGCTTATATATAGCACCATTTGCTTGTGTTTTATGTTACTGGTGGGGTTACAATCAATATAGTCAAATATTTCACTTGTTAAAATGTGTTCAAAATCACCAAATTTATTTCAAAGTTAGTGTTCTATTGCGATAGTTCTTATACAACCGAATTAGCAATAGTCATAAAGATATGCATATTATTACACAAAGTTTGATGCAATACATATCGGCGCTCTTCAACGGGCTTAATAACTCTAACAAAAAAGGTACGATTACTCTTATAATTTTGTGAACTCTATTCAATTGTGTGTTCATGAGAATGTGTCATATTTGTAGTTTACATCCCCGTCTTTGACGCTGAAAACTGGTGTATTAGTCTTTTTTAACACTCCCATTATTTGTACCCAATACGTGACAAGAAAAAAAATACAAGTTGTTATAAAAAATACAAATATAAAATATGGCTGACATAATGAGCTCAGACTTCATTTACACTATTTTTACGATTTCAAAGCACATGGCAAAACTGAACACACTTTATCTTTCGTCTGCTCTCGGTCCTTTATTTTAAATACTGCCATAAACAAGGTGGAAGCTTCACGCCATGTATGAAAAATAAAATCATGGATATTAAAACATCGTATTTATAGAAAACATCCACTTTCGTTTTCTATCTTGAAAGAAAAAGAAATTTATAGAATGAAAAAGGTAAATGCAACGGTCAATACTTTTATAATCCCGTGAGCTTTACCCATCATAGCGTTTATGTTAACGTGAAAGGTATATTTATTTTTCACTTGTAAACATGTATTATCTCGCTCTTACCAACGTAAGACAGTCGGAATTTTGAAAAAAAAAAAAAAAACAGGAAGGGAAGGGAAGGCAGGGATAATTATCTCTACTTTTAAAAGTCAGAATATCTAGAGAAAAATAAAAAATCTGAAAGAAAAAAACGAATTTCACTTTCAAGTCGCTGTAATCTTTCCAATATTTTTTCGCCAGTGTTTTGTACACCACATTTATCATGAAGATGATGATGATGATGATAATGATGATGATGATGATGGCACTAATGATAATAAATTTACAGCCTATGCTCTGAATTTTTTCATTAATTCAAAAATTATTGTTGATATTTTTAAAAATTAAAGATCGGACATAACATTTACTTACCACCTCTCTCTCTCTCTCTCTCTCTCTCTCTCTCTCTCTCTCTCTCTCTCTCTCTCTCTCTCTCTCTCTCTCTCTCTCTTCTCTGAACCTTAAGTGCCCAGAGCACAGTGGGCTTCCGCAAGGGTTTTCCACAAACGCCTGTCCTTTGTCTTTTTTCCGCTCTTACTCAACATCCTCTCTGTTGTTCTTCTCCACGTCTCCTTTGGTCTATCCTTACTTCTGTTCCCCTGTGGTGTCCATCTTAGTGCTGTTTTTGGTAGTGAGTTGTCAGTCAATCGGAGCACATGTCCCAACCATTGCCAGCGTCTTTCCTCAATAATTGCTGTACATATTACTTAACATAGCAGATTTTAAAACATTAAGTATTACTTTGAGAATTGAGGTGGGGCGGCAAGATATGCTACTGCACGGGTAGTGAAAATTCCTACCGCAAGCCCGGGTTATGTCATCTATGAACGAGTAAGTGAGTGACGTACTCACTTTATGATTTCACAGTATAGTAACCCTATTCCCCTACTTTCTCCCCAGTTACATTTTACTATCACCACAGGAAAACAGTAATGACATAGGAACAAAAGACAAACTTCCACGTGTTATTACTACTGAAAATCCGGTGACATTATTTTGTAACTCTTGGGCAGTAAACCAACACATTTCTCACGTGCACACACAGACAACCTCAACCTCGCTAACCACTCTGAGACAATGTGAAGGATTCAGCCCGACAGACCTAGAAAATTGTGACTTTACATGTAAGGAAGAAAACTTTAGAATACAGCAATATTCTTTTGAGAAACCACAACTTTGCCCCCGCCCCTGACCTTCAAGCTGGTCAACCTTGACACACTTCCAATACAACACAATATGCTCACTGCCCCATTTTAGAACTCAGTTTTTGAAACTGTGCAAACGTTTTAACTTGTACTTGTACGAACTCCCTGTAACTGCGAGCTGTTGTTCTTCGCAGCCGATGCTGTAGAGATGTTGAGGCACAGCATGGTATCAGCGTGGGAGCGTGTTACGGCGGCTACTTTTTCAGTCCCGGAGTACAGCTAAAAAGCAGGGGGTGTGCAGTGCTTCTTTAGCAGACTCCACCACCATGGGGACTACGGGGATCCCTGCCCCGTTAGCCAGGCTATGCTTGTTACTGGGGGAACCACGGAGAGGTGGGACAAGGTCTTGTTCAGCTATGGGTGGCTAACCCTGACATATCAGTTATGGGTCGCTGATTACCTTATTAGGTGTCTTCACCCTCTGTAAATGTTTTAAATTCACCACACTTCTCTCTCTCTCTCTCTCTCAGCCTTAAGTGCCAAACTCACATGGCGCTTTCCACAAACGCCTGTCCTCTGTTCTTGCCCAGGTGAGAAAATACCATCTCCGTTGTTCTTCTCCGTGTCTACCCTTTGGTCTACCCTTACTCCTATGGTGTCCATCTCAGTGCTATTTTTTTGTTGTTGTTGTTGTGAGTCGTCAGCCATCCGGAGCACGTGTCCCAACTTCATATGGTCACTATTATTTATTATTGTGCCACTTGGTCAGTCGTATTAAATATTTTTCCTCGTAGACCTCCCACCTTTTTTTAACCATGATTTTTCGGTGATCGTCTGATACTCCAACGTCTTCTCACGAAATGTCCAAAGAAAATGGCCTTTTTCGTAAGGTTCAGTTTTATCCTTCGAAAACGTGTACTTTTCTGGGCATCCCTAGGCAGTCTCCTTCACCATAACACGTCTTTACTGCATATATATATATATATATATATATATATATATATATATATATATATATATATATATATATATATATATATATATATATATATATATATATATATATATATATATATATTCTCAATTTTTTTGCATCATGTACCCTTTTCACAGAATGTCATTTCTCTTCACGCCCCACTCACCATTCCCCCAACGACTATCTCAAAAAATATTCATATAAAATTCCAACAACAGTTGGAGTCTGTTAATCTGCTCTTTGTCGCAGACGCATAAGACTGTCGAGCAAATTTTAAGCTTCTAGTATAGATGGTGCACTGCATGTATTTGAAAATATATAAATCAGAACAATAAACATTGAAATATTTGTTTTTTAAAATGGTGGTTTCAAAATGTCTGAATTTATAAGTAACAACTGTATCCTTAGTATTAATATTACGCGTGCTGCGGTGAAGTAGCGGTTAGCGCACTTGCCTGGTTTAATTTCACACTCAGTCGAAAGTTTATGTTAACGTGAAAGGTCTCTCGTTGCGTTTGTCTTTTTTACTTCTTATATTTCACTTGTAATGTGTGATCTCACGCTCCTAACAACGTAAGACGCTGGAATGTTTAAAAATGATGTTTATTTTTAAAGTCTAGACACTTACACATTTTTAAATCTAGAGACATATTTCTAAAAGCTGCAGAAACAAATTCAACTAATCGCAGTAATCTTTTAAATATTTTTCGACAGTGTTTGCAACACACAACACATTTATGATGATTATCATGACGACGACGAAAATCGAAGTTGGCACTAGACTTTTCTTCCATTCTTTTCATTTCATTTCTTCGCTTTACCCCGTCCCCTCCCTTTAAAAAAAAAATCTATCTCACACTGTGACGCCACTATTAGCGCAGGATTATCATAGTGATATTGAAATGCCTTGTTATTCAACGCAGTTTAATGAAGATCATTCACTATCATAGTCAACTTAGCTGTTAAATAGGTGGCTGATTCTCTTGTGCTAGGCTTACTGGAGCTACTCACTTTCAAATAGATCAGTGACTCATATGTAAGGCTCTGCTTCAAGTGGCTTTAGACAAGAATGTCCTTAGGTTTGGCTCACGTTTGTAAGCCTAAAGGGGTGGATCAGAGAAAATGTCGCACGTGTAGGGGCTGAGTTGGATTAGCAGGAGATGATGATAAAGAATTTTCTTAACCATCTGACTATGTGGGTGGAAAGTCAGTACTAACTTAACTCTGACAGATGGAATAACAGGGTTTTTCCTGAATACTTCTTTGTGGCTCACTAGTTGGATATGATTGAAGGCTTCACAAAGGACCTTTTCTGGGTAGTGGCAATTACATGGGTCTTTACAACAATGGCTATCAGAATGATGTAAACAAAACAGAGCCAGTAGACTATAGGTGGCGGGGAATGGATATCGTTGAAGCACTCATCAGATTCCTCATCTCAAAGTCAGAGTGTCTTTGTGGAACTGTCTCCAAACCATCTGACATGGAGAAGGGACACCAGAGGATGGAAAACAAAGTTTTTGCCAGGCCAGCCACACTGTCTTCATGGCAGTCCGAGCAAGACCACAGTCTGCCCTTGCAAATAAAGGTGCTGAAGTCGGAGTTACCCAGCCAAAAGGCGCATCGTAAAAATCAGAGTAACACGCATTATCGCTAATGAAATGTCTCTATCTGCAGTATTCAAATATGGTGCTCGCCCTGTGAAGACTAACCAGGCAGGTGCAGTGCCGGGCCCCCTGCCTCGAAAGGGTCCACCCAATGCTACTGGAGGTCCTCTCAGTTCGTCTTGTGGAGTCAGGAGACATGACAGTAGAGCTACTGGCCAAAAAATACAACAGAAGAAAACAGCCGAAAAGCAAGAACTTAAAATAATGCAGTGGAATGCTGAGGGTGTCAGCAGTGTTAGAGATGGCTATAGCAAAAAGGTGGAACTAGAGAACATACTTTTTACAGAGCAGGTAAGTATATGCTGCATACAGGAGACCACCTAACCAAAGATGCCGCCTTTAAAATCAGAGGCTACCAGTGTTTTAGATCAGACCGACAGGACAGAAGAAAAGGAGGAGTACTCACACTTGTTAAGAATAACATCAGTGTACATGGAAGGAGCCAATACCAGATGATCCATCTAAAAAGTAGTAATACAGATTTCCACCTCCTTAACTATTATTGTCCTAATGACCGCCCACTTGCTTTAGAACAATCCCACACAAAGAGAGACTGATGGTCTGTGGTGATTTTAACAGTCATTCCCAGAGCTGGGGCTATGACCACATAGACAAGAGAGGAGAGGAAGTTGAGAGCCGGCAGGATGATAATGGACTTCTCCTGATCAACCAGCCAATGGATCCCCAACATTTTACTCAAGGGCTTGGCATACAAAATCAACACCAGATCTGGCATTCCACTCTCCAGATCTGAAGTGGAACATTACACGTGAAGTTGGAAAACAACTTGGAGGTAGCGACCATCGACCAGTCTTCCTGACAATAGAAAATGAACTCCTTAACACCAGTAACCCTCTCCCCAGATGGAACTATTAAAAAGCAAACTGGACAATGTACAGACATCGTACAGGTATCCTGGTGGGGCAGCTGTCCATAGAAGGTAAGGATATTAACAGCATAGTGAAGGAATTCAATGCTTGTATCCTTCAGGCCGCTCGTGAAACCATTCCCAGAGGAGCTCGCAGGGACTATAAACCATACTGGTCTAGTGAGCTGGGAAAACTCCATGATGACGTGGAAGCAGCTCGAAAGCAAGCAGAAAATAGAACACCACAATAATTACCAACATTCTAAGGACAAATTTCAGAAAGCCAAGCTGCAAGCCAGACGAGAAAGTTGGAGAGAGAAAACAGTGTCCCTAAACTTTGAAAAGGATGGAAGGAAACTGTGGAAACTAATCAAACAGTTAAATGATGAGAGTACTAGAAGAAGTACAAAGATTACACTAATAGAGGATGGGAAAACTCTTACAGGTAAGCAGGTAGCAGATTGCTTTGCTCGCATGTTTGCACAGGACTGCAACATTGATATCCATCCAGAGAAGAGCGTACAGTGCGCATGAGCCACAGAAAGAAGAGGAACAAGTCAGAAAAGTGGAGGTCATGGATGCACCAATCACACGCAGTGAGTTAGACCTAGCAGTTAGTAAACTGAAACCAAGGAAATCACCAGGACCAGATGGAGTGTCCAATGAAATGATCAAGAACCTGGGAATGGCAGCAATGGGAAAGCTGTTGGATATTTTCAATATGTGCTGGAGCACAGGTAAGTTACCTCAAATCTGGAAGGAAGCAAGCATGGTACCACTGCTAAACCAGGGAAAAACAGTGATACTGCCTCCAGCTACAGGCCAATCAGTCTCACTAGCTGCCTTGCAAAACGATGGAACGCATCATTGACCTGAGGCTAAAATGGTACCTAGAAAGTGAAAACCTTCTGTTCCACAACAAGCAGGATTTAGGCAGTACTACAGTATGGAAGATTAAGTGACCTATCTCTCTCAAGAGATTGAAGATGCATTCCAAGAGAAAAACCTTGTACTAGCAGCATGGATAGACCTGAAGAAAGCCTTTGATAAAGTATGGAAAAAAGGTCTGCTGTGGAAACTAAGAAACTGCAATGTGAATGGAAGACTGTACAACTGGATAAAGTCCTATTTACACAATAGAAGAGCTAGAGTAGTAATGGATGGACACAAAACCCAGAAAGTACTTCTGCGACACGGTATACCACAAGGAGGAGACCTTTCACCTACACTATTCCTTGTATTCATTAATGACCTGGTCAAGGAACTTTCCTATGGAATCAAAGCGGCACTGTATGCAGATGATCTGGTCATGTGGTGTACAGATGAATATGCGACAGTTGCTACACAGAGACTCCAAAGAGCAGCAGACATCTTGACATCATGGACAAACAAATGGTGTGTAAGTATAAACACAGAGAAATCAAGTACCACTCTGTTCACCCTTTCATCTAAACAGAAAGCAGATAAGATCTTTGTAAATGAAATATTCTTAAGGATGGACAACCAACCCACTTACTTAGGAGTGACTCTTGACTCAAAACTGACTTGGAAGCAACACATCAACAGTGCAGAAGCAAAAGCCAGAAGAAAACTAGCCATATTACGAAAATTGAGTGGAACCACATGGGGAGCTAGTGAAAGAATCCTCAAGAATGTATATCAGCAAAGTATTCTACCACAAGTATTCTACATAAATGCCTTTGAATGTAAATGCTATAGAAGAGTTCTCCAAATATCGTGGACACAAAAAAGAACAAATATATCTATACTGCAAGAGCTTAATATTGAAGAAGGCTGGCTAGTAAAGAGGATTAAAGAGAGAAAACTTAAATATTTTGGCCACATTAAACGTCATGATAATTTAGAGAAGACCATATTGGAAGGATACATAATGGGAAAAAGAAAGAGAGGAAGACCGAAACGAAGATGGCTGCAAGACATCGTTGATGATCTGGAAATGGATGCAGCAGCAGCAGGCCATCTTGCTCACAACCGAGAGGCCTACAGGAGTGCTGTTTGGGAGGCAAAGTTCCGCAAGGGACATGCAAAGGAATGAATGAATGAATTCTACCACATTTAGAATATAGCTCAACATCTTGGTGCACAACATCAAACACTACACTGCATAATCTAGACAAGGTTCAAAATCAGTCACTACAGATTATCACAGGTGCCATGAGGTTCACACCAATAGTAGAAATGCAGAAAATAGTTGCTATTCAAGCGCTAAAGGAACGTAGAGACACAAAGGTCATGACCATCAGAGAGAAATTCCTTAGCTTTGTAAGCCATCCCCTGAAGGAGAGATTCAATAACTTGGCACTAAGACAGCTTAAAAGAAGCAGCTTCATTCATCAGGCCAAGCATGTGTAAGCTGATACCTGACCTTCCAGCTGTAGTTGCTCCATTATCATCTGTACCAGAGCACACACCATGGAAAGAAAAAGATTGTACACAAATAACTATTCAGACTGAAGTGAAAGGTGTGCAGAATGGTGAAATGCAGAGCAGTTTTGTAAGATCAACAGCCACACTTAGTTTGCTAGATGATAAATATCCATGTGACACCTGGATACCTGTGTATACAGACGGATCTGCACACAATGCCATAAAGAATGGAGGAGCAGGAGCACATATTGAATATCCAAACAACACCATTGACAAGATTTCCATACCCACTGGTAAATACTGCAACAACTTTGATGCAGAAGTTAGGGCAATTATTGCTGCAGTTGAAAAACTATCAGACTCTAGAATTGATACATGTCCTGTAGTAATTCTCACCAAAATGTGAACAACAGAAATGTACTCAGAGTAGATAACAAGTTAGTGGAAGAGGTAAACGAATTTGTATACATTGGCAGCAGAGTAGTAGAAAATGGAGACAGCACAGAGGACATCAACAGCAGACTTACTAGAGCAAACCAGGCTTTTGCAATGCTGCAGAATATATGGAAATCAAAAAAACTAAGCATAAATATGAAAATCAGGATATTTAAGAGTAATGTTCTAAGTGTACTACTCTATGGAAGTGAATGCTGGAAAATCACCAAAACCATAGAAAACAAGTTGAATTCTTTCCAGACTAAATGTTTACGAAGAATTAGAAAAATATTTTGGCCAAACACCATAAGAAATAACATTTTATTAGCAGAAATTCCCCTGGGAACAACTGTGTTAAGAGCACACTTATCTTAACATAGTGTTTGTGAGACAGGGAACATAGATCTGTTTGCTTAAAAACTCTGACCTACCTCTGTAGCCCAGAAACTTGTAGCAATCAACACTAATTGTAATTGTAATTGTTATTTTTGCAAAATGTAATGTCAGGTTGGTGGACGGATGGGGACATGGAGATCTCTGGCGGGGATGAGGGAAGTCTGGTGTGAAACCAGTGAATCCAGGACGTGACAAGCCTATGGGTCTTTACAACAATGGCTATCAGAATGATGTAAACAAAACAGAGCCAGTAGACTATAGGTGGCGGGGAATGGATATCGTTGAAGCACTCATCAGATTCCTCATCTCAGAGTCAGAGTGTCTTTGTGGAACTGTCTCAAACCATCTGACATGGAGAAGGGGCTTAAGTACAGCCACCAGAGGCTGGAAAACAAAGTTTTGGCCAGGCCAGCCACACTGTCTTCATGGCAGTCCGAGCAAGACCACAGTCTGCCCTAGCAAGGAAAGGTGCTGAAGTCGGAGTTACCCAGCCAAAAGGCGCATCGCAAAAATCAGGGTAACACGCATTATCGCTAATGAAATGTCTATATCTACAGTTTTCAAACATGGTGCTCGCCCTGTGAAGACTAACCAGGCAGGTGCAGTGCCGGGCCCCCTGCCTCGAAAGGGTCCACCCAATGCTACTGGAGGTCCTCTCTGGTCTAGTGAGCTGGGAAAACTCCATGATGACGTGGAAGCAGCTCGAAAGCAAGCAGAAAATAGACCATGCCAAGAACACCACAATAATTACCAACATTCTAAGGCCAAATTTCAGAGAGCAAAGCTGCAAGCCAGACGGGAAAGTTGGAGAGAGAAAACAGAGTCCCTAAACTTTGAAAAGGATGGAAGGAAACTGTGGAAACTAATCAAACAGTTAAATGATGAGAGTACTGGAAGAAGTACAAAGATTACACTAATAGAGGATGGGAAAACTCTTACAGGTAAGCAGGTAGCAGATCACTTTGCTCGCATGTTTGCACAGGACTGCAACATTGATATCCATCCAGAGAAGGAGCGTACAGTGCGCATCGAGCCACAGAAAGAGGAGGAACAAGTCAGAAAAGTGGAGGTCATGGATGCACCAATCACACGCAGTGAGTTAGACCTAGCAGTTAGTAAACTGAAACCAAGGAAATCACCAGGACCAGATGGAGTGTCCAATGAAATGATCAAGAACCTGGGAATGGCAGCAATGGGAAAGCTGTTGGATATTTTCAATATGTGCTGGAGCACAGGTAAGTTACCTCAAATCTGGAAGGAAGCAAGCATGGTACCACTGCTAAAACCAGGGAAAAACAGTGATACTGCCTCCAGCTACAGGCCAATCAGTCTCACTAGCTGCCTATGCAAAACGATGGAACGCATCATTGACCTGAGGCTAAAATGGTACCTAGAAAGTGAAAACCTTCTCGTTCCACAACAAGCAGGATTTAGGCAGTACTACAGTACGGAAGATCAAGTGACCTATCTCTCTCAAGAGATTGAGGATGCATTCCAAGAGAAAAACCTTGTACTAGCAGCGTGGATAGACCTGAAGAAAGCCTTTGATAAAGTATGGAAAAAAGGTCTGTTGTGGAAACTAAGAAACTGCAATGTGAATGGAAGACTGTACAACTGGATAAAGTCCTATTTACACAATAGAAGAGCTAGAGTAGTAATGGATGGACACAAAAGCCAGAAAGTACTTCTGCGACACGGTGTACCACAAGGAGGAGTCCTTTCGCCTACACTATTCCTTGTATTCATTAATGACCTGGTCAAGGAACTTCCCTATGGAATCAAAGCAGCACTGTATGCAGATGATCTGGTCATGTGGTGTACAGATGAATATGCGACAGTTGCTACACAGAGACTCCAAAGAGCAGCAGACATCTTGACATCATGGACAAACAAATGGTGTGTAAGTATCAACACAGAGAAATCAAGTACCACTCTGTTCACCCTCTCATCTAAACAGAAAGCAGGTAAGATCTTTGTAAATGAAATACCCTTAAGGATGGACAACCAACCCACTTACTTAGGAGTGACTCTTGACTCAAAACTGACTTGGAAGCAACACATCAACAGTGCAGAAGCAAAAGCCAGAAGAAAACTAGCCATATTAAGAAAATTGAGTGGACACATGGGGAGCTAGTGAAAGAATCCTCAAGAATGTATATCAGCAAAGTATTCTACCACATTTAGAATATGGCTCAACATCTTGGTGCACAGCATCAAACACTACGCTGCATAATCTAGACAAGGTTCAAAATCAGTCACTACGGATTATCACAGGTGCCATGAGGTCCACACCAATAGTAGAAATGCAGAAAATAGTTGGTGTTCAACCGCTAAAGGAACGTAGAGACACAAAGGTCATGACCATGGGAGAAAAATTCCTTAGCTCTGTAAGCCATCCCCTGAAGGAGAGATTCAATAACTTGGCATTAGGACGGCTTAAAAGAAGCAGCTTCATTCATCAGGCCAAGCGTATGCGTAAGCTGATACCTGACCTTCCAACTGTAGTCACTCCATTATCATCTGTACCAGAGCATACACCATGGAAAGAAGCAGATTATACACAAATAACTATTCAGACTGAAGTGAAAGGTGTGCAGAATGGTGAGATGCAGAGCAGTCTTGTAAGATCAACAGCCACACTTAGTGTTCTAGATGACAAATATCCATGTGACACCTGGATACGTGTGTATACAGATGGATCTGCACATAATGCCATAAAGAATGGGTGGCAGGAGCATATATTGAATATCCAAACAACACCATTGACAAGATTTCCATACCCACTGGTAAATACTGCAACAACTTTGATGCAGAAGTTAGGGCAATTATTGCTGCAGTTGAAAAACTATCAGACTCCAGAATTGATACATGTCCTGTAGTAATTCTCACAGATGCAAGATCAGTACTGGAGGCTCTTCAGTGCAACAAACTACCAGACCTTAAGGATGCCTTGTCAAAAATTGGCTTACAACATGGAGTCACTTTGCAATGGATTCCCTCCCACTGTGGGATACCAGGCAATGAGAAAGCTGACCATCTGGCCAAAGAGGGCACTGAAATGGAGCAACCAGACATACCATCACCTATAATCAGAAGAAAAGCATGATAAAAACCTACAGGAAGCCACAAACACCACCACATGATGACTATCACATGCTAAACAGAAAGGAACAAGTCACCATCTTCCGTCTCCGAACAGGACACAGCCGACTCCGAAGTCATATGTATACAAAGTGTAAGGTTGGTACTACTAATCTATGTACATGTGCCCAGGTGCCCCAAACGTGGAACATATCCTCCAGAACTGCATCAACTGAGACACTGAGAAATAATTACTGGCCCAGTGAAACCACTAAAGAAGATAAGCTCTACGGTTCCATACATGAGTTACAAAAAACAGTGAAATTTATCCAAGAGACAGGATTGCAGATATAGACAGACAGTGCGAACGAAGAAGAAGAAGAAGAAGATTAGCAGAAATGCAGATGAAACCACTGACAACAATTATTGAGGAAAGACGCTGGCGATGGTTGGGACATGTGCTCCGAATGACTGACAACTCACTACCAAAAATAGCACTAAGATGGACACCACAGGGGAGCAGAAGTAAGGGTAGACCAAAAGAGACATGGAGAAGAACAACAGAAAGGATGTTGAGCAATAGAGGGCTCACCTGGGCAAGAGCAGAAAAAAAGGCGAAGGACAGGCATTTGTGGAAAACCCTTGTGGAAGCCCCATGTGCCCTGGGCACTTAAGGTTCAGAGAGAGAGAGAAATTCTCACAGATGCAAGATCAGTACTGGAAGCTCTTCAGTGCAACAAACTACCAGACCTTAAGGATGCCTTGTCAAAAATTGGCTTACAACATGGAGTCACTTTGCAATGGATTCCCTCCCACTGTGGGATACCAGGCAATGAGAAAGCTGACCATCTGGCCAAAGAGGGCACTGAAATGGAGCAACCAGACATACCAATCACCTATAATCAGAAGAAAAGCATGATAAAAATACAGGAAGCCACAAACACCACCACATGATGACTATCACATGCTAAAGAGAAAGGAACAATTATTTTGAAGTCTTTATGATCTCTGCTTCCTGCTCCAGTCCATCTCACTTAATATAAACCAAGGATGTTAATTTCCATTTCTTGTTCGATGTTTTCCAAGTTCTGTTTGTGTTCTAATGTTCCATGTTGCAATTACTGTGGTGTTACTTGTTTTATTTGCGTACAGTAGTTGGATGATGATCTGGTATCACCTGTCCCATGCGATAGTCCCTACCAAATGAGGTGGTTCCACTGGAACCCACATTAATGTTGTTATGATTCAAAGAATTGTCAGTTGTCATGATTGTTCTTGGGAATGTACAGTGTTGGTTTCCCCTTGCCGTCCATCGGTTTGTTTATTGTTTACCCCACTAGCCTTTGACTCTGGCCAGAGCCTACCCTACAAGGCAGCAGGGGGTAAAATCAGAGTTTTCCGTCTCCTAGATGAGCTACCAACCAAGACTAATGAGTCTCATCTACCCGAAGCATCTGGTTTTCAGGCGCCAGATACTAACCTTTCGCCCATTCTTCTGTTAGTTTAAACAGTTCTGCCACTAGAAGGCCGAGTGCTGGACTTTGACCGTCAGAGGCTATTTTAGACACACCATGAAAACAGATTGAAAAATACTCCACCATCATAGGAACCATTTCAATTCCAGTCTACTTTATAGGTTGTGAAAAAAAAAACCATTTACAAAAGATAATTAACATTTTGTCGTTTATTTCACTCATGCCATTCTATGGGACATAATGCAGAGCTGAGGCTGTATCTAAATGGCTGCAGATATTTGTTTCATTTATTTTGGCTGTAACTTTGGTGTCTTGTATTCTGTAAGGGAAGTAATTAACTTTAATAGTTAAGCTATTTGATTATGCCCTTGTTTGTAGTATTGAATTTTTTGGCCCGCGTGTTATGCGAGGTTTCTCACCCCACTTAACCCTGATGTCTGGTAGATCTCACTTGATGATTAGGAAAAGTCCTGAAGTGTCAAACTGTGGAATGTCTGGGTAGGCATAACCAGATGAAAGAAGTAACTAAAAATAATTTCAGGGTCAAGGATTGTCTAGACAGACAATTTCAGAGGGTCAGACAACTGTGAGAAATAAATTTCAAGAAATTTCTGAAAGTTTATAGTGAGAAAATGTACTGGGTATTTAAGGGACAAAAGAGTACTAGTATTAGATGATATGTTAGAGATCAGTTCAGTTACTAGCTGTTACTGTAATTATTTGTGGTGTGCTGAATGTGACTTATAGCTATGTTCAGCAGAGAATGCTGAATTAGTTCTATTTTTCTTTGATTGTGTTGAGACCAGTAGTTCTCAAATTATGTGAGTGATTTCTGTGAGACACAGTGATGCATATTCATGATATCCCAAGTTGCAACTTTTTGTTCATCATTATGTTTGACTGCTGTTCTGGTTGAATGTAGATCACTCCCTCTCATGTGGCAAACTGGTGTGTTGCCAGGAGTGGAGCCTATGTGTCATTTTTGTAGATCACTCCCTCTCACGTGGCAAACTGGTGTCTTGCCGGGAGTGCAGCCTATGTGTCATTTTTTGTTGTCATTCTTCACCTTATTCATCATCTTCCATCAGTACCCATCAATAAAACTTGTTATTTGTACTCTACATCTTTTCAAGTTACTACACTATGTTTTCTGTAGTTGTGGAGGGAGTTTTGTGCTGTTGTTATCCAAGTTGGAGCTGTGTACCTGGGTGTGATGGTTTCTCCGAGTATATCAAAGAAACACTTGCTAATACTTTCATAACTAACAGTCAGTTTAAAAGAAATATTTTATTCCACTTAAAAAACTTCATTAAGCAGCAGCAGCACACGACTCGCCAGCACTAGCCCCAGCAATATACTGTTATAATTCAACTTACGACTTGCTCACAGAAAACTTTCCCAACCAACTTTTGAAGCAACCAGAGGCATATGCAGGAAATGACAGAGAAATATCAGCTCTCATGTCAAATAAATATTTACTGTAAAATGGCTGTTGCTGATATCAGAGTGTGTATATTCTTTCAATATCTTCAGTCTATTGTTTCTACTATATGTGCTTGTCATTTTCATCATCACAATTAGCTCTAGGCAAGTGATAGTGAATGGCACTGTTAGTTCTGGGTTAATGTGACACAGGTTTCTAACATTTTTACCATCACATTTTCATACCTGCTTCCATCATCATCATCATTCACTGATTCTATGACTTTATCACACACAAAAAAATTATTGGTTTTGAAAAGATATAGGCATTAAAAAAAAAAAACTTCAGATATGTGTCAAATCAACACCAAGATTTCCAACTTGAATACCTTTGTCTCAGCTCCATATCACACAGCAGTATCACATCATATCACTTAGTAACTCTTATCTCCATGTTATGTGTGATATTAGAAATGATAAAATAAACCAAGTGCATCATGATTAAAAGTAAATATTTAATGGAGTATCCATTTTATTGAACGGAGTATCCACTTTATTTAACTGCCTATAAGACTACACTGAACCATGAAAAATAGTGACCATTGAATGTTGTTTCTTGTGAAACACAAGAGACCTAATCCACATCAGACTAAATAAAACTATAATGCAAGATTCTTTTTTTTTTCCCCTCAATGGCACTTGAAACTTGAGTCAGATGCTAATGATACTTGCAGTGTTTGTGATAGCCTGCAATAGAAACAAGAAATCATTCATTATTTTCATACACAAAGGCTTACAATACATATTACACTTATTTTTTTTTAATATGCAAAAGCTTACACTAAATATTACACTTATTTATTTATTATGCAAAGGCTTACATTACATACTACATTTATTAACCACACAAGAGTTGCCACCAAATATTAACAAAGATTATATTTTTTTAACAATTCAAACAGACATGAAGGATATAAAAGAAAATGAGCTATTCCCAATGTTTAAACAAAAGCTAAACGTCTTGTCATGTCCTTCCTCATTTACTGCTAGGTGTAGAGGTGAAGTGCAATTGTCTCCCAATGGCTCGCTTGTTGGCTTCGTACACTGAGATGTTCAGGGACTCTGCTATACCATCAGTCCATTGTTTGCATGGGTGACCCCTTCTTCTGCCTTTATGTGGTCTGTAAAACACTGCTCTCTGTGGTACGTGTTCTGTTGGTAATTTGACACATGGCTGAACCATTTTATTTGCTGTTTTTTAATATAGTTCAGAGCGAAAAGTAGGAGCACCTTTATTACTTAACGACTACAAAGTTGTGATGCTTCGGCATAAGCCTTAATCATACAAAAACATACAGGATGAAGAAATAGAGAGAGAAGATAAAGTATAGATTCACATGAATACTATTAAAAAAAATTTATTCGCCAACTCAATAATAATATAAAATTCACTTATGAAATTTCTGACAAGTCTGTCAACTTTTTAGACACTTTTATTGGCACAAACAGGTTTGTCAACTACGTATTTCACAAGCCCATCGACAGCCAAACCTATATGCTTTACACCTCCTCCCATCCTGAAGCCTATAAGAACTCCATCCCATACTCCCAACTCCTCCATCTTCGCCGCATATGTCAGGATAATTTGGACTTTATAAATCATTCATTCATTTGCACGTCCCTTGCATAACTTTGCCTCCCTAACAGCACTCCTGTAGGCCTCTCGGTTGTCAGCAAGTTGGCGTGCTGCTGATGCATCCATTTGCAGATCATCAATGTCTTGCAGCCACCTTCGGCTTGGTCTTCCTCTCTTTCTTTCTCCCATTAGTTAACTTTCCAAGACGGTTTTCTCATTACCATGACGTTTAATGTGTCCAAAATATTTAAGTTTTCTCTCTTTAATCCTCTTTACTAGCCAGCCTTCTTCAATATTAAGTTCCTGTAGTATGGATATATTTGTTCTATTTTTTTTTGTGTCATGATATTTGAAGAACTCTTTTGTAGCATTTACATTCAAAGGCATTTATGTGTTTCTCAGCTGTTTTGTTAAGCGTCCAGGTCTTACAGGCATATGTTGCGATAGAAAAGATGCATGCCCTTAAAAATCTTATTTTTGTAATTCTGTCTGTTCCTCTCCAGAGATTCTGTAGTTGTTTTACTTTCTGAAAAGCAATAGATGTCCTCCTTTTAATTTCCCTCATTGTATCTCCATTATTAGTTAGTAGTGATCCAAGATATTCAAAACTCTCCACTACTTCCAGTTTTTCCTCATTGATACATATATCAGCTGCCTTGTTTGTTTTGTCAGTTGCCATCAATTTAGTTTTCTTTGCATTAAGATAGAGGTTTTGCTCTTCACTATTCTTATGGACTGACATAATTCGTTTTTCCATTCCTTTTTGTGTTGTGGACAGTAATACTGTGTCATCAGCATATCTAATCTCTGGTATTTCATAACCTCCAATTGTTATGGCATCATAATATTCTTTGTCTACATCTTCTCTAACATTCCTCATTATATTTTGAGTATACAAGTTAACCAATAAGTAAGGTGACAATATGCACCCCTGACGGACCCCTTTTTATGTCAAACCAAGATGTTTCACCATTTATTCTTACTGCTGCTTGTTGGTCTAGATACAGCAGTGACGTTAATTGTATCAAATGTGTTGCAAATCCTATTTTTTCCATTATTTCCCAAAGTTTCTGGAAAAAAGATTGGATTTTCTTACAACCCACCGACCACATATCACAGGTCTCCATTTAAACAGTCTCCATATTCTACTAAATCCATTCCTGACACACACCGCCGGACAAGCCACATCTTACAATTTACAGATAAGTACTCTTATTTTTTAAAAAAAATAGTATTCATGTGAATCTATACTTTATCTCCTCTCTCTATTTCTTTGTCCTGTATGTTTTTTGTATGATTAACTCTTTCCATGCCTATGGTCATTATAATGACGCTTCCGGTTTCCCGTTGCGTACCAATGGTCATTATAATGATCCTTGTTTGTTTCATAAAACAACCGGTGTAACATTTAGATTGTACATATTTCGTCCGCGATTCCGGAGACACTTTTCAAAATGGCAAAAGAGTGCCTAGTTACGAGCGATGCCGAGTGAGAAAAAGGAGGAGAAGCATGGACATTTTTCAATTTTTGACGATGTAGATAGGGGTATGGACATAGCCTAAGGCCACCCCGCTGCTCTTGAATGTTTTCTAAGTAGATCTAAACATATTTAGACAACTGGAGAAGTAGTTAGGAGTAGTTAGGAGGTTAGTTCAGACATTCATTCAGCGAGAATGCAACACAGAATCACAATACGAGATCGACAAGTAGATCTACACATCTCAGATGGTAAGTAGTGGTAAGTAGTGCAGATCTAGACCTCGCCGATGGTGAGCTGTCCACAATCAGTGTCTAAAAACATCACACTGCTTTTTTTCTAAAAAAACTCTGCATTTATGAAATTTTCATTCATTTAGCTATACTTTGAAACATAATAAGTATACGGAAGTACATGGAAATACTGTTTTCCATTTCATTTTATAACTATACCCCCAACCCTATCAAGACCCGCGTTTTTACTCTGGTACTCCACAACACATCTGTGTTTCTTCCTGAGGCACGGAAAGAGTTAAAGCTCACGCTGAAATGTCACAACTTTGTAGTCATTAAGTAATAAAGCTGCTCCTAAGTTTTTCCTAGTTTATACATTCTGGTATCACAGCTTTACTGTCGTGTTTTGTGTTATAGTTGTATACACTAATTATTGTGCATTTCTGATTCTGTCTATTCTTGATATTCCAAGAATTCTTCTCAAGAGTCTCATTTCAGTTGTTGTAATTTATGAAGATTGTCTTATAGATAGTTCTTTTGGTTTCCAGCGAGACATGCTTGTTGTTTAGTATGGGAGCCATTTGCCTGATATGTTGGTTCACTTTGTTACATCTGTTTCCATCTCTATGCATATTTTTCCTTTTGTTGAGAAAATGCTTCCGATGTATTTGAAATGCATTACCTGCATCATAGTATGGTTTTCCAGTGTAATGTTTACTGTTGTGTCTACTTTTGCGATGGTCATGATTTCTGTTTTGCCTAGGCGTTTTCATATTGTGTTCTTTGCATGCATCATTCAGTCTATTAATATGCAAGCCTTCCTCTGAGTCAGCAACTAGAGCTTGGTCATCCGCAAATAATAGTTCGTTTATGGTTATGTCGTCTTCTGTCTGTTCCATTTCATTTTGTTGATTTTTTGCTGTCCTTATCAGTCCAGCTTCTCTACAGATATTGATATGTTATAAATAGCAGCGGTGATAAGATGCAACCTTGCTAACTGCCAGATTTAATAATAACGGGTTCAGAATGCCCCCCCACCCCCAAATTGCTCTGATGATGCCACTTTCGTTGGTGTACAGACTCTTACACATATTTATTAGATGACTGGTAACCCCATATTATTTTAGAACTTCCCATAGTTTGAAAGACGACTTCTATCACCAACTACAACAAATCATGAATGGTTCCAGATTGAAACAGGCGTGAAACAAGGATGTATACTGTCTCCTTTACTTTTTGGGATTACAATAGATTTCATAATGACAAAATGCTGCACAGGTAACACAGGTATTGATTGGGTACATGGGACCCAACTAGAAGATCTTGATTTTGCTGATGACATAACTCTTATCAGTAATAATGTGAATTCCATGCAAGAAAAAACAGATAGCCTATCTTCACTGGCTAGCAAAATAGGACTTGAAATTAACAAGGACAAAACAAAAATAATGAAAATTCCCATCAATCAAAATGGAAAAATACACATAGAAGGGACAGATATTGAAGAAGTCAATCAATTTGCATACCTTGGCAGCTACATAGACCAGGATGGTGACACTAGAAAGGAAGTTAAGATCAGAATTGCAAAAGCAGCATCAATCTTCAAGAATCTTGAGAACATATGGAATTCAAAAGTTATAAGTACAAAAACCAAGTTAAGACTATTCTTCTTCTTCTTCTTCTTCTTCTTCGTTCACTTCTACCACCAAAAACCGCACTGTGAACCTACTGAATTCACACATGTGGTCCTCGTTAGGTCCGGTGGTCCCCTGTGTGGTCCAAAATAGACCACATGAGTTCCACGAAGGACCACAAGGGGTTCAGAGTATCACAGTGCTTTAGCCTGTATTCTTGGTGGGTCTCGGAAGCGGGATTGCGTGACACCGTGGTTTTCATTGCACCAGTTTGGTCTAGGGTTGGACTTTCTCACCGGAAGACCTCGACGTGTTTGGAATATCAGTGCATCCCCGCTGGGTGAGAGGCGTTAGTCCACCCAGGACAGAGTTGGACTTTCTCACCGGAAAACCTCGACGTGTTATGAGATACCCGTGTATCACCGCCGGGTGAGAGATGGTTGCCCATCCAGTCCAGGGTTGGACTTTCTCACCGGAAAACCTCAGCGTGATTAGGATACGCAGACATCCCCGCCGGGTGAGAGGTGGTTGCCTATCTAGACTTCCCTGGTCCAGTGTCTCCGACTTCAGCATTTTGCGGTCGTGGCCGCTACCCTTCCTAGTTGTGACCAGGATGGAGCTTTTGTCCAGGAGGACGATTCCTCGCCACTAGTGACTTCTACCCCTGGGTTGAGCCGGTTTAGGCATTTCCCAGTATGGGCATGTTTGGGACGGGACCGACCTCTAGGGCAGAGGTACTGTGACATTCATAGCCTTCAAGATTCACCCCTGGTATGAGCCGGTTTAGGCAAAATTCACCAGTATGGGTGTTTATCAGGCGTTACCGACCTCTAGAGCGGAGGTGGCATGACATGTCTAGCCATCGAGTTCCACCCCTGGTGTGTGCCGGTTTAGGCATATTTCACCAGTGTAGGTGTATTTCGGACGTAGGCGGCCTCTAGAGCAGAGGTGCCGTGGTATAGCTCTCGTAGCGATACTACTGGACATACCAGGTTAAACTTCACTTTCCACCACCTTTTCCCATCGGCGCCGCACAGCAACCTTTATTTCCGCATTTACTTCCTTAACCGGGAGGAGCTTCACTCCACGCGCGGCATTTGAAAAGTCAAGCCAGCAGTGACTTAACCTCTGGGACAAACCGGTTCATGCATTTCACACGATATGACTGCACTCAGGACTTGGCCGACCTCCAGACCAGAGGTGCCGTGATTTGACTGTTTGCTTCGCTTTATTCTTTCAACCACCTTTTCCGCAGTGATGCTGCGCGGCAACCTCATTTGCAAATTTCTTCATTGGCCGGGAAGAGCACCGCTCCACGCACGGCAGCTGAAGATCTCGCCAACAGCGGCAGATGAGCTACCAAACGTGACACTCATCTACCCTAAGTAACTGGTTTTCAGGCGCCAGATATTCGCCCTCGCCCCTTCTCCTGTCAGTTTAAACAGTTCTGCCACGGGAAGGCCAGGAGCTGGACTTGACTGCCAGAGGCTGTTTGTGGCGCGTTTGCAGTCCTTAGAACCAAGACTATTCAATTCAAATGTAATATCCACCCTCATTTATGCATGCGAAAGCTGGAAAACAACTAAAGAAATAGAAAAGAAATTAGACTCTTTTGAAAACAAATGCCTAAGGAAAATACTCGGCATCAAGTGGAATGAATTCAAGAACAATGCAGAGATAAGACAGATGACTGATCAACAACCAGTCTCACGGGTGATCAGGAAAAGGAGATGGACATATGTTGGTCACCTGATGAGAAGAAATGATCAGAGAATCCCAAAACAAGCTATCAAGTGGAACACAACAGGCCGAAGAAAAAGGGGCAGACCGCGTGAAACTCTGAAGAGGACATTATTAAGAGAGGCCAAGTTAACAGGCATAAAATCCTTTGTTGAGGTTGAAAGACTCGCCGAAGACAGGAAAAATTGGCGAACTACTTTGCAAGCCCTATGTGACGTCTAACGGCACGGGAAGGATATAAG
>CM019710.1:30887689-30901649 GCA_009760885.1 Achatina immaculata | reverse complement strand
TCCCTAATGCTGATATGTGTTTTGTTTGGTTTTATTTTCTCCCTCATACTGTTCATATGTTTTTTATTTTATTTTCTCCCTAATGCTGTTCATATGTTTTTTGTTTGGTTTTATTTACTCCCTCATGCTGTTCATATGTTTTTATTTTATTTTCTCCCTAATTCTGTTCATATGTGTTTTGGTTGGTTTTATTTTCTCCCTAACTCTGTTCATATGTTTTTTTTATTTTCTTTTCTCCCTAATGCTGTTCATATGTGTTTTGTTTGGTTTTATTTTCTCCCTAATGCTGTTCATATTTATTTTTTGGTTTTCTTTTCTCTCTAATGCTGTTCATATTTTTTTTTTGGTTTTCTTTTCTCCCTAATGCTGTTCATATTTAATTTTTTGGTTTTCTTTTCTCCCTATTGCTGTTCATATGTTTTTGGGGGTAGTTTCATTTCTCTCTCATTCTGTTCATATTTTTTTTGGGGTGGGGGTCTTTTCTCTCTCATGCTGTTCATAGTTTTTGGGGTTTTCTTTTCTCTCTCACGCAGTTCATATGTTTTTGGGGTTTTCTTTTCTCTCTCACGCTGTTCATATGTTTTTGGGGTTTTCTTTTCTCTCTCACGCTGTTCATATGTTTTTGGGGTTTTCTTTTCTCTCTCACGCTGTTCATACGTTTTTGGGGTTTTCTTTTTTCCTTCATGCTGTTCATATTTTTTTTGGGGAGGGGGAGGGGTTCTTTTCTCCTTCATGCTGTTCACATAGTTTACAATGTAGGCAAATGATTTATTTTGCTGGAGCAGTGTATGTTCGATCGAATTGTCTTAATTATAGTAAGTCTATGAGGTTTTAACAGGGCGTTTATGGGCAGCAGGGGGTGTCTACCGTACATTAAGAAAAATGGAGCATAGCCCGTCTCCTTTGATGTATTCATATTCATAGCTGACACAGCTGATGCTAAGTGTTTGTCCCAGCTAGTGAGATCCTTGTTTACTAACTTCGACGAAATATCATTTAAAGTTCTATGCTGTCTCTCATTAGAACCATTTACCTGCGGCTGGTGAGGCGCAGTCTTGATATGGTGAATGTGCTATCTCTTTTTTCACAAAACTCCTCCCAATTATCAGTGACATTCGCCAGTGGAACACTATGTCTTGTGATAAAATGTTCCACTAGCAGGTCATCGACAGTCAGACACCTTGTCTTGTGATAAAATGTTCCACTAGCAGGTCATCGACAGTCAGACACCTTGTCTTGTGATAAAATGTTCCATTGGCAGGTCATCGACAATCAGAAACCTTGTCTTGTGATAAAATGTTCCATTGGCAGGTCATCGACAGTCAGACACCTTGTCTTGTGATCAAATGTTCCACTGGCAGGTCTGCGACAGTCGGGCTCTTGGTGTCAGGGGTCACAAAACATTCTACCAGGTCGGAATATTCATCCATGAAATGAACCATGTACTTCATTCTCCTCTCTGTTGTTGGGTATAGACCTGAGCAGTCAATGCTCACCTTGTGCATACAACATGGGGGCATGCCAGTTATCTGTATAGGGGTTTGTATTGCCTTAAATTTCTGGTTATGCAAGCCAGACACTTACCTATATACTCTGCCACCTCAGCAGGTATTATGTGCCAGTGGTATTTAAGAAGTATGGCTTGAACTACATTTCAGCACCTTAGTGGTCATTTCTGTCGTGATACTGCTGGATAATGCATCGAGTCCACTGCTTTGGCATATATGGCGCCTCTGGATTGTATTGATGTTTCACCATTAATACATTATTTTTGAGTGCAGCTTTCCCATTTCTGAGGTTTGTGGACTTTGTTCTAACAGTTTGAACTTCAATCTCTTCACTTTCGGATATTTATCTTGTTCTTCTGCTAGGTAAATCTCGAAATCAGATAGTCTGACATCTGAAGTAAGGTCAGGTAGAGGTTCCTTGGCTGTGGGGAGAGGATTATATGCAAGAAAGTCTTTTGGGAGAAAGGAGGAAGAATCAATGATATTAACCTGCAGCATGCTGTCATTCATATCTGTCTAGTACTCATCTTGGTCTGTGTGATCTGACACACAGCTGCTAATACAGGTCGTGACAATAAATCTGTCATATTTTGTGAACTCGGCACATGTTGTACAATCAGTAACATATGACTGGATGAACTGGGCCCAGTTTTCAATCTTCCTCTTTTTAATGACTTGATTGTAGCAAATTTATCAACCCACTGCTGTCAGTTCTTACTGTTAATTTTGAACGCAATACACAATTGTGTAGCTTCTGCAGTACATAGACTTTAGCATAACACTCTCTTTCGTTAATATGCCACCGTGGCCTGTGTTTTGTTGAGTCTATGCCACAGGAAATATATAAGTCGTAGACGTTCTCCTTGATCTAACGTTTTCTGCGGTTTGTAGTCATCATCCTGCGTGAGTACAGCTCCTATTGTATTTGTTGACGCATCACAATGGGCTTATTTACATTCGGGTAAGCCAATATAATCAGTGACAACAGATCGCTCTTCCTTAGACCACAAAAATCTTGCAAGTTTTCTTGTTAACACTATAAGCAGCCTTGCTTTAACTGATAAATCTCATGATAAATCATGATAAATCTCATATAACAAGATACTATGCCAATGAAGTTTCCGACTTGTTTCACTATTTTAGCGGGTTCAACTTCTTGAATGACCTTAACTTTATCATAATTTGGAGCAATTCCTCTCTGGCTGATAGTATGTCCAGGTAAATGATTTATGCTTGTGCAAAGTTGCACTGTGATATATTTAGCTCAACCTTATGTTCTCTCAGTATCTCGAACACTTTCTGGATGTGCATAAGGTGATCCTGCAAGTTTGTTTTCGTATGCACTAAAATGTCGACATAACCGACAGCGAAGTGATCTAAGCCTTGTAGAACCTGATCCATTACGGCCACAAAGGCCGCAGGAGCATTTGATAGATAACCCAAAGGCAAGGCGACCAAATTGATATTTTCCAAAACTTAATGAAAAGCCTGTTTTTACTTTTGACTCACTCTGTATAGGGAAAAACCAATTTCCAAATCTTGCATCCAGGGTCGTAAAGTACTTGGCTCCGTCAAGGAGTGAGAATATTTCCTCGATATTTGGCATTCTGTATACAATGGGAGAAGTAATGTTGTAGAGATTTCGGAAATCACAGCAGAATCTGTGCGATCCATCTATCTTTTTAATGACGACAATTCCATGATGTTAGCTTCAAGCATCTTAGCTGTAGCCTTTTCGAATACTGTTCTATATTTTAGGGGCGTAGGATAGGGCTTTGTATAAGCTGAAGGGTGGTCATCTGTATCTTTGTCAAGTGTAACAGTTTCAGTTCTGCCAAGTTCCAAATCTGACAGGGCGAACACATCGTGATTGTCACGAATCAGCTCGTCCACCCCAGATCTATGTTTGTCTTCTACCTTCAGCTGGGACTGTAGTTCTTTGCTTCTTTGACTAATTTTTGCTGGGGTATTGTCGATGTCTGTATTCTTTGCTGTAGTCATCTTTACTCTCTCGCAGTTTTGTCTCCCTTTGATGAATGCTAATATGCTTGTTGGTGTTATTCAACAATGTTACTGGCACACGCCCCTTGACATCTGGACGATCTCAACTGACGGTTCATCTGCTAGCAGACCTTGAACATGTTTTGAGACCACCATTCCTTATCATGTCAGCCTGCATTGTAATTTAACTGGAATGTTTATGGTATGAGGTTTGACTCCTATCTCTCTCATGGACCGTACTGTTTTGCCTATCTCCTGCTTGTCTCTCATTGTCACTGGAACTCCGTTCACTGTTGACTTCTTTTAATCAAAGTAGTTTTGTTGCTCTGCATGCCTCTATAAAGTCCCTACCAATAATAACCGGTCTATTCATGGTTGGTTACACAAAAACATTGTGAGAAAACTTCTGTCCTGCCAGTTGAAATGTTACAATGGTTTCACCAAGAATGCGTATTTTGTCATTGCTGACCGATGATTGTGATTTATTCAGTCTCTGTAAGGGAAATTTCTTAATAACAGGAAACTACACGCTTTCCTTTATCATGCACGCCTCACTACCTGCGTCCACAAGCGAATGTACAACTCTATTATCCAGTATAACGGGGCCACGGTACATGATATACCTACTGTGTGTGTGAATGCCTGCATCTTACTCCGATCTTGTCTTGAGCTGGGAGGGTTGGTCGGCCAGACTGTAGCCCTCCCACGAACATGACTTCTAGCGCCGTGTTCCAGACAGTAACGTATATAATGTCGTAGTCTGGACAGTAACTTATATAATGTCGTAGTCTGGACAGTAACTTATATAATGTCGTAGATTAGACAGTAACGTATATAATGTCGTAATCTAGGCAGAAAGGTGTATAATATTGCAGTCTAGACAGTAACGTATATAATGTCGTAGTCTAGATAGTACCGTATATAATGTCGTAGTCTAGATAGTACCGTATATAATGTCGTAGTCTAGACAGTAACGTATATAATGTCGTAGTCTAGACAGTAACGTATATAATGTCGTAGTCTAGACAGTAACGTATATAATGTGGTAGTCTAAGCAGAAACTTATATAATGTGGTAGTCTAAGCAGAAACTTATATAATGTGGTAGTCTAAGCAGAAACTTATATAATGTGGTAGTCTAAGCAGAAACTTATATAATGTGGTAGTCTAAGCAGAAACTTATATAATGTCGTAGTCTAAGCAGAAACTTATATAATGTCGTAGTCTAGACAGTAACGTATATAATGTCGTAGTCTAGACAGTAACGTATATAATGTCGTAGTCTATGTGGTAGTTACTCTGTTTCGGTTACTTGACATTTCTTTGTTATTGTACAAATGTCTTGTATGTACATTTTGTCGTGGTTGACTGTTAAGTAAGAGTCTACCAGCAAACTCTCTAGCCATGTAGTTCAGGTGGTTCATTTTTGCGCAACGAAAATATCCTATGGGGTTACCTGAGTAACCGCTCATTGTGTAACTATGAGGTGTGCGATCATGTGTAACCGCTCATTATGTAATTATGAGGTGAGCGATCATGTAACCGCTCACTGTGCAACTGTGAGGTGTGCGATCCTGAGTAACTGCTCATTGTGTAACTATGAGGTGGGCGATGTGACACATTGCGACTGGTAGACACCTCCTGAACTGTGCTGCGTTGTGCTCTGCTGTGCGCTATTGAGACAGCACCTTGTCGAGCTGCATACTTCTCTCCTCAGGTCTCTTTTGTAGATTTTCCTCTTGCAGCCCACATTTGCACACTTCATTGAAGCTAAAACATCTTTTTCGCAAGACTTTGAGTTGAAAGGACTTGTCACACAGACCATAGATGAAACAGTTAATGATAACAATTTGCGTGTCTGGGTTTTTCAACTGAATTTCAGTGAATGCTTTCTGAGCTAATCTGTAAAAACATTCTGTCACCGTGCTTAGCTGATGGTATACTTAGGTAGTCAGCTACTCTACCTCTTGCAGTGTGTGAAGCAAAACACGTTTTGTATTTTCATCAATGAGTTTATGTGTGATGCCACATCTGTCAATCTGTTCTAGCCATGGCTTATCTTATCAGCCTCTCCAAGACATGGACTGATTTGCACAGTATTCCGCTGAATAAGCACTGACGTGTCCATTGTATGTGTTGACGCATCACAATGGGCTTATTTACATTCGGGTAAGCCAATATAATCAGTGACAACAGATCGCTCTTCCTTAGACCACAAAAATCTTGCAAGTTTTCTTGTTAACACTATAAGCAGCCTTGCTTTAACTGATAAATCTCATGATAAATCATGATAAATCTCATATAACAAGATACTATGCCAATGAAGTTTCCGACTTGTTTCACTATTTTAGCGGGTTCAACTTCTTGAATGACCTTAACTTTATCATAATTTGGAGCAATTCCTCTCTGGCTGATAGTATGTCCCAGGTAAATGATTTATGCTTGTGCAAAGTTGCACTGTGATATATTTAGCTCAACCTTATGTTCTCTCAGTATCTCGAACACTTTCTGGATGTGCATAAGGTGATCCTGCAAGTTTGTTTTCGTATGCACTAAAATGTCGACATAACCGACAGCGAAGTGATCTAAGCCTTGTAGAACCTGATCCATTACGGCCACAAAGGCCGCAGGAGCATTTGATAGATAACCCAAAGGCAAGGCGACCAAATTGATATTTTCCAAAACTTAATGAAAAGCCTGTTTTTACTTTTGACTCACTCTGTATAGGGAAAAACCAATTTCCAAATCTTGCATCCAGGGTCGTAAAGTACTTGGCTCCGTCAAGGAGTGAGAATATTTCCTCGATATTTGGCATTCTGTATACAATGGGAGAAGTAATGTTGTAGAGATTTCGGAAATCACAGCAGAATCTGTGCGATCCATCTATCTTTTTAATGACGACAATTCCATGATGTTAGCTTCAAGCATCTTAGCTGTAGCCTTTTCGAATACTGTTCTATATTTTAGGGGCGTAGGATAGGGCTTTGTATAAGCTGAAGGGTGGTCATCTGTATCTTTGTCAAGTGTAACAGTTTCAGTTCTGCCAAGTTCCAAATCTGACAGGGCGAACACATCGTGATTGTCACGAATCAGCTCGTCCACCCCAGATCTATGTTTGTCTTCTACCTTCAGCTGGGACTGTAGTTCTTTGCTTCTTTGACTAATTTTTGCTGGGGTATTGTCGATGTCTGTATTCTTTGCTGTAGTCATCTTTACTCTCTCGCAGTTTTGTCTCCCTTTGATGAATGCTAATATGCTTGTTGGTGTTATTCAACAATGTTACTGGCACACGCCCCTTGACATCTGGACGATCTCAACTGACGGTTCATCTGCTAGCAGACCTTGAACATGTTTTGAGACCACCATTTCCTTATCATGTCAGCCTGCATTGTAATTTAACTGGAATGTTTATGGTATGAGGTTTGACTCCTATCTCTCTCATGGACCGTACTGTTTTGCCTATCTCCTGCTTGTCTCTCATTGTCACTGGAACTCCGTTCACTGTTGACTTCTTTTAATCAAAGTAGTTTTGTTGCTCTGCATGCCTCTATAAAGTCCCTACCAATAATAACCGGTCTATTCATGGTTGGTTACACAAAAACATTGTGAGAAAACTTCTGTCCTGCCAGTTGAAATGTTACAATGGTTTCACCAAGAATGCGTATTTTGTCATTGCTGACCGATGATTGTGATTTATTCAGTCTCTGTAAGGGAAATTTCTTAATAACAGGAAACTACACGCTTTCCTTTATCATGCACGCCTCACTACCTGCGTCCACAAGCGAATGTACAACTCTATTATCCAGTATAACGGGGCCACGGTACATGATATACCTACTGTGTGTGTGAATGCCTGCATCTTACTCCGATCTTGTCTTGAGCTGGGAGGGTTGGTCGGCCAGACTGTAGCCCTCCCACGAACATGACTTCTAGCGCCGTGTTCCAGACAGTAACGTATATAATGTCGTAGTCTGGACAGTAACTTATATAATGTCGTAGTCTGGACAGTAACTTATATAATGTCGTAGATTAGACAGTAACGTATATAATGTCGTAATCTAGGCAGAAAGGTGTATAATATTGCAGTCTAGACAGTAACGTATATAATGTCGTAGTCTAGATAGTACCGTATATAATGTCGTAGTCTAGATAGTACCGTATATAATGTCGTAGTCTAGACAGTAACGTATATAATGTCGTAGTCTAGACAGTAACGTATATAATGTCGTAGTCTAGACAGTAACGTATATAATGTGGTAGTCTAAGCAGAAACTTATATAATGTGGTAGTCTAAGCAGAAACTTATATAATGTGGTAGTCTAAGCAGAAACTTATATAATGTGGTAGTCTAAGCAGAAACTTATATAATGTGGTAGTCTAAGCAGAAACTTATATAATGTCGTAGTCTAAGCAGAAACTTATATAATGTCGTAGTCTAGACAGTAACGTATATAATGTCGTAGTCTAGACAGTAACGTATATAATGTCGTAGTCTATGTGGTAGTTACTCTGTTTCGGTTACTTGACATTTCTTTGTTATTGTACAAATGTCTTGTATGTACATTTTGTCGTGGTTGACTGTTAAGTAAGAGTCTACCAGCAAACTCTCTAGCCATGTAGTTCAGGTGGTTCATTTTTGCGCAACGAAAATATCCTATGGGGTTACCTGAGTAACCGCTCATTGTGTAACTATGAGGTGTGCGATCATGTGTAACCGCTCATTATGTAATTATGAGGTGAGCGATCATGTGTAACCGCTCACTGTGCAACTGTGAGGTGTGCGATCCTGAGTAACTGCTCATTGTGTAACTATGAGGTGGGCGATGTGACACATTGCGACTGGTAGACACCTCCTGAACTGTGCTGCGTTGTGCTCTGCTGTGCGCTATTGAGACAGCACCTTGTCGAGCTGCATACTTCTCTCCTCAGGTCTCTTTTGTAGATTTTCCTCTTGCAGCCCACATTTGCACACTTCATTGAAGCTAAAACATCTTTTTCGCAAGACTTTGAGTTGAAAGGACTTGTCACACAGACCATAGATGAAACAGTTAATGATAACAATTTGCGTGTCTGGGTTTTTCAACTGAATTTCAGTGAATGCTTTCTGAGCTAATCTGTAAAAACATTCTGTCACCGTGCTTAGCTGATGGTATACTTAGGTAGTCAGCTACTCTACCTCTTGCAGTGTGTGAAGCAAAACACGTTTTGTATTTTCATCAATGAGTTTATGTGTGATGCCACATCTGTCAATCTGTTCTAGCCATGGCTTATCTTATCAGCCTCTCCAAGACATGGACTGATTTGCACAGTATTCCGCTGAATAAGCACTGACGTGTCCATTGTATGTAAAGTTTCTGCTAGTGGCTGAAGAAATGAATTATCCATGTCACTGTCGGCATCGCACTGTCTGACAATATGTATGTATAAGCATTTAAATGCGCACCTAAATAAGCTAACGAACACAAACACATTCTTATGTATGAATCCTTATATGTATAAATACACAAACTTAAATCTAGAAATGAGAGAAAGAGAGAGAGCGAGAAATATCTCAATTTATCCCCACACCCCCTCCCCCCATTTGTTTTTCTCGAGGCTAGCTATCAAAGAGGCCGCGCAGAAGCTCGTGAAGGTAAGTGTAAGTCCGCGCTGATGTTTGTGAAGGTGAGTGTAGACAGTAACGTATATAATGTCGTAGTCTAGACAGTAACGTATATAATGTCGTAGTCTAGACAGTAACGTATATAATGTCGTAGTCTAGACAGTAACGTATATAATGTCGTAGTCTAGACAGTAACGTATATAATGTCGTAGTCTAGACAGTAACGTATATAATGTCGTAGTCTAGACAGTAACGTATATAATGTCGTAGTCTAGACAGTAACGTATATAATGTCGTAGTCTAGACAGTAACGTATATAATGTCGTAGTCTAGACAGTAACGTATATAATGTCGTAGTCTAGACAGTAACGTATATAATGTCGTAGTCTAGACAGTAACGTATATAATGTCGTAGTCTAGACAGTAACGTATATAATGTCGTAGTCTAGACAGTAACGTATATAATGTCGTAGTCTAGACAGTAACGTATATAATGTCGTAGTCTAGACAGTAACGTATATAATGTCGTAGTCTAGACAGTAACGTATATAATGTCGTAGTCTAGACAGTAACGTATATAATGTCGTAGTCTAGACAGTAACGTATATAATGTCGTAGTCTAGACAGTAACGTATATAATGTCGTAGTCTAGACAGTAACGTATATAATGTCGTAGTCTAGACAGTAACGTATATAATGTCGTAGTCTAGACAGTAACGTATATAATGTCGTAGTCTAGACAGTAACGTATATAATGTCGTAGTCTAGACAGTAACGTATATAATGTCGTAGTCTAGACAGTAACGTATATAATGTCGTAGTCTAGACAGTAACGTATATAATGTCGTAGTCTAGACAGTAACGTATATAATGTCGTAGTCTAGACAGTAACGTATATAATGTCGTAGTCTAGACAGTAACGTATATAATGTCGTAGTCTAGACAGTAACGTATATAATGTCGTAGTCTAGACAGTAACGTATATAATGTCGTAGTCTAGACAGTAACGTATATAATGTCGTAGTCTAGACAGTAACGTATATAATGTCGTAGTCTAGACAGTAACGTATATAATGTCGTAGTCTAGACAGTAACGTATATAATGTCGTAGTCTAGACAGTAACGTATATAATGTCGTAGTCTAGACAGTAACGTATATAATGTCGTAGTCTAGACAGTAACGTATATAATGTCGTAGTCTAGACAGTAACGTATATAATGTCGTAGTCTAGACAGTAACGTATATAATGTCGTAGTCTAGACAGTAACGTATATAATGTCGTAGTCTAGACAGTAACGTATATAATGTCGTAGTCTAGACAGTAACGTATATAATGTCGTAGTCTAGACAGTAACGTATATAATGTCGTAGTCTAGACAGTAACGTATATAATGTCGTAGTCTAGACAGTAACGTATATAATGTCGTAGTCTAGACAGTAACGTATATAATGTCGTAGTCTAGACAGTAACGTATATAATGTCGTAGTCTAGACAGTAACGTATATAATGTCGTAGTCTAGACAGTAACGTATATAATGTCGTAGTCTAGACAGTAACGTATATAATGTCGTAGTCTAGACAGTAACGTATATAATGTCGTAGTCTAGACAGTAACGTATATAATGTCGTAGTCTAGACAGTAACGTATATAATGTCGTAGTCTAGACAGTAACGTATATAATGTCGTAGTCTAGACAGTAACGTATATAATGTCGTAGTCTAGACAGTAACGTATATAATGTCGTAGTCTAGACAGTAACGTATATAATGTCGTAGTCTAGACAGTAACGTATATAATGTCGTAGTCTAGACAGTAACGTATATAATGTCGTAGTCTAGACAGTAACGTATATAATGTCGTAGTCTAGACAGTAACGTATATAAAGTTTCTGCTAGTGGCTGAAGAAATGAATTATCCATGTCACTGTCGGCATCGCACTGTCTGACAATATGTATGTATAAGCATTTAAATGCGCACCTAAATAAGCTAACGAACACAAACACATTCTTATGTATGAATCCTTATATGTATAAATACACAAACTTAAATCTAGAAATGAGAGAAAGAGAGAGAAGCGAGAAATATCTCAATTTATCCCCACACCCCCTCCCCCACATTTGTTTTTCTCCAGAGGCTAGCTATCAAAGAGGCCGCGCAGAAGCTCGTGAAGGTAAGTGTAAGCTCGCGGTGATGTTCGTGAAGGTAAGTGTAAGTCCACGCTGATTTCTGTGAAGGTGAGTGTAAGGCCGCGCTGATGTTTGTGAAGGTGAGTGTAAGGCCGCGCTGATGTTTGTGAAGGTGAGTGTAAAGCCGCGCCGATTTCTGTGAAGGTGAGTGTAAGGCCGCGCTGATGTTTGTGAAGGTGAGTGTAAGGCCGCGCCGATTTCTGTGAAGGTGAGTGTAAGGCCGCGCCGATTTCTGTGAAGGTGAGTGTAAGGCCGCGCTGATGTTTGTAAAGGTGAGTGTAAGTCCACGCTGATGCTAGTTGAGGTAAGTGTAAGTCCACGCTGATGCTAGTTGAGGTAAGTGTAAGTCCACGCTGATGCTAGTTGATGTAAGTGTAAGTCCACGCTGATGCTAGTTGAGGTAAGTGTAAGGCCGCGCTGATGTTTGTAAAGGTGAGTGTAAGTCCACGCTGATGCTAGTTGAGGTAAGTGTAAGTCCACGCTGATGCTTGGTAAGTTAAGTGTAAGTCCGCGCTGATGCTGGGGAAGTTAAGTGTAAGTCCACGCTGATGCTTGGTAAGTTAAGTGTAAGTCCGCGCTGATGCTGGGGAAGTTAAGTGTAAGTCCACGCTGATGCTAGTTGAGATAAATGTAAGTCCACGCTGATGCTTGGGAAGTTAAGTGTAAGTCCGCGCTGATGCTGGGGAAGTTAAGTGTAAGTCAACGCTGATGCTGGGGAAGTTAAGTGTAAGTCCGCGCTGATGCTTGGGAAGTTAAGTGTAAGTCCGCGCTGATGCTTGGGAAGTTAAGTGTAAGTCAACGCTGATGCTGGGGAAGTTAAGTGTAAGTCCGCGCTGATGCTTGGGAAGTTAAGTGTAAGTCCGCGCTGATGCTGGGGAAGTTAAGTGTAAGTCCGCGCTGATGCTTGGGAAGTTAAGTGTAAGTCCGCGCTGATGCTGGGGAAGTTATGTGTAAGTCCACGCTGATGCTTGGGAAGTTAAGTGTAAGTCCACGCTGATGCTTGGGAAGTTAAGTGTAAGTCCGCGCTGATGCTTGGGAAGTTAAGTGTAAGTCCGCGCTGATGCTGGGGAAGTTAAGTGTAAGTCCGCGCTGATGCTTGGGAAGTTAAGTGTAAGTCCGCGCTGATGCTGGGGAAGTTAAGTGTAAGTCCACGCTGATGCTTGGGAAGTTAAGTGTAAGTCCACGCTGATGCTTGGGAAGTTAAGTGTAAGTCCGCGCTGATGCTTGGGAAGTTAAGTGTAAGTCCGCGCTGATGCTGGGGAAGTTAAGTGTAAGTCCACGGCGATGCTCGTTGAGATAACTGTAAGTCCAGGCTGATGCTGGCGAAATTAAGTGTAAGGTCGCGCTGATGCTGGCTGAGGTAAGTATAAGACCGCGTTGATGCTGGTTGAGGTAAGTATAAGACCGCGTTGATGCTGGTTGAGGTAAGTGTAAGGTCGCGCTGATGCTGGCTGACGTAAGTATAAGACCGCGCTGACGCTGGTTGAGGTAAGTATCAGACCTCGCTGATGCTGGCTGAGGTAAGTGTAAGGCAGCGCTGATGTTCGTGAAGGTGAGTGTAAGTCCACGCTGATGCTAGTTGAGATAAATGTAAGTCCACGCTGATGCTTGGGAAGTTAAGTGTAAGTCCGCGCTGATGCTGGGGAAGTTAAGTGTAAGTCCACGCTGATGCTAGTTGAGATAAATGTGAGTGTAAGGCCGCGCCGATTTCTGTGAAGGTGAGTGTAAGGCCGCGCCGATTTCTGTGAAGGTGAGTGTAAGGCCGCGCTGATGTTTGTGAAGGTGAGTGTAAGGCCGCGCTGATGTTTGTAAAGGTGAGTGTAAGTACACGCTGATGCTAGTTGAGGTAAGTGTAAGTCCGCGCTGATGTTTGTAAAGGTGAGTGTAAGTCCACGCTGATGCTAGTTGAGGTAAGTGTAAGTCCACGCTGATGCTAGTTGAGGTAAGTGTAAGTCCACGCTGATGCTAGTTGAGGTAAGTGTAAGTCCACGCTGATGCTAGTTGATGTAAGTGTAAGTCCACGCTGATGCTAGTTGAGGTAAGTGTAAGGCCGCGCTGATGTTTGTAAAGGTGAGTGTAAGTCCACGCTGATGCTAGTTGAGGTAAGTGTAAGTCCACGCTGATGCTAGTTGAGGTAAGTGTAAGGCCGCGCTGATGCTAGTTGAGGTAAGTGTAAGGCCGCGCTGATGTTTGTAAAGGTGAGTGTAAGTCCACGCTGATGCTAGTTGAGGTAAGTGTAAGGCCGCGCTGATGTTTGTAAAGGTGAGTGTAAGTCCACGCTGATGCTAGTTGAGGTAAGTGTAAGTCCACGCTGATGCTAGTTGAGGTAAGTGTAAGTCCACGCTGATGCTAGTTGAGGTAAGTGTAAGGCAGCGCTGATGTTCGTGAAGGTGAGTGTAAGTCCACGCTGATGCTAGTTGAGATAAATGTAAGTCCACGCTGATGCTTGGGAAGTTAAGTGTAAGTCCGCGCTGATGCTGGGGAAGTTAAGTGTAAGTCCACGCTGATGCTTGGTAAGTTAAGTGTAAGTCCGCGCTGATGCTGGGGAAGTTAAGTGTAAGTCCACGCTGATGCTAGTTGAGATAAATGTAAGTCCACGCTGATGCTTGGGAAGTTAAGTGTAAGTCCGCGCTGATGCTGGGGAAGTTAAGTGTAAGTCAA
>CM019710.1:30865189-30882689 GCA_009760885.1 Achatina immaculata | reverse complement strand
AAAATAAATGGCAGGCTGAGAATGGACAAGAGAGATATTGCTAAAGCCGTACTGGAAAGACTGGGGAAAAATATTGAATTCGCCAACTCACTTAATAATAATGTAAAATTCATTTATGAAATTTATGACAAGTCTATTAACTTTTTAGACATTACAATTGCTATTGGCACAAGCAGGCTTGTCACCTCTGTATTTTACAAGCCCACCGATAGCCACACCTGTTATTTTACACCTTCTCCCATCCTGAAGCCTGTAAGAACTCCATCTCATACTCCCAACTCCTCCGTCTTCGCCGCATATGTCAGGATAATGTGGACTTTATAGATCACTCCAACAAGTTCTTAGAATTTTTCTGTCATCGCCACTACCCAGAAAATTTCTTTCATGAAGCTTTCAACCGTATCCAACTAGTGAGCTGCAAAGAAGCATTCAGAAAAAAAGCCTGTTACTCCATCAGACAGAGTTAAGTTAGTACTGCCTTTCCACCCGCATAGTCAGATGGTTAAGAAAATTCTTTATCATCATCTGCCGCTAATCCAACTCGACCCCGACACCCGCGACATTTTCTCTGATCCCCCCCTGTTAGCATACAAACGTGAGCCAAACCTTAAGGACATCCTCATCCACAGCCACTTGAAGCAGTGCCTTACATATGTTGGCACTAGAAAATGTAACCGTCCCCGCTGCGTTACCTGCCAGGTAGTCTGGGAAACGAAAACGATCATCTTGTCCAAAACTATCCTCACTCTTCACGAGGGATTCACATGCGAGTCCCGTAATGTGTTATATATCATCGTATGTACATTGGTGAGACTGGCCTCAGATTAGGGGACCACATGCAGAAACATCTGTACGATATCACCCAGCATGCTTCGAAACCAGTCCCAAACTATTTCAATTGCCTCAACAATAGAGGCAAATCTGATTTTATGGTAACCGCCATCAAACAATGTCACAGTGATGACACAAGCCGCCTAGCGCTTGAGAACCGCTACATTCAAGATTATGTGACCCTGGAACCACACGGGTTAAACTCGCTATTCATCTACATCTAACATTCTCCTCTTCAACAATTATAATTCCTCTCCACTAAGCTCCACTCCCAGGAGTGCAGAATGTCAGACGGGCCTGCGTGCCCAATTTTTAACCCTTTTGAAATAAAGATCAATCAATCAATTAATCAATCAATCAATCCCTTCTCACTTGTTACACATAGTTCAGAACCTCCTCATAGCATCACATTACAACCCCTCTACCCTAACTATAATCATCTAGTTCATCTTCTCCTGGCTAGGTTAACATTGTACCACTTTCTCCCCCTTCCACGGTTTCCCAACCCACCACCCCCAGTTCCCACCACACGTCACTGGTCTCCATTTAAACAGTCTCTATGCTCTACCATGCTCATTTCTGACACACAGCGTCGAACAAGCCACATCTTCTTACAGTTACAGCTGAGTGCTGTATTCATTATTAAATTGTTTTTTAAACAGTATTCATGTGAATCTATACTTTATCTCCTCTCTCTATTTCTTCGTCCTGTATGTTTATGTATGATTAAGGCTCACGCCGAAGCGTCACAACTTTGTTATCGTTAAGAAATAAAGCTGCTCCTACTTTTGTCCAAGTTTATACACTGAGGAAAAATAAAGAGCAGGAACAGAAGGGCAATGTAATTATGAATAGATTGCTGGAGATAGGATAAACTAAGGATGGTGGTAGGGAATGTGAACTGTGTGGCAGAAAACGCGTCGTAAAGAGTCAACATATGATGGGAAATATGAGCAAACATATTCTTGGATGTATGCAGCGGCATGAGCCGGAGTATATGCGGGACTATCTTGAATGCAATGACGCCCGATTCTGATTTTAAACGTTTGAAGCTTTGAGTCTCTGTGGTGGTTCGCATGGGAGAATGAGTTGGTCTGGGTTATGACGTGAGTGGGAACACAGAGGTTACTGAGTTCCCCTGGTTAGGGTTAGGAGATGGACGCGTCGATGGGTCAAAATCCTCAGCTTCAGAAGTCGCCAGTCCTTGCCCTGCTACCCGTCCTGCCTACGAAGCCTCGCAGCCACAGCCACTCATCGGCCCCACGACAACCAAGTGCTCTATAGCACATTATCTCTCAATCTACCATATTATCATCATATCCCTCCCACGTCCAGACCACTAGACTACTACTACTACTACTACTACTACTACTACTACTACTACTACTACTACTACTACTACTACTGCTACTACTATCACTACTATTATTACCGTTACTAATACTGCTACTACTATCACTACTATTATTACTGTTACTACTACTGCTGCTACTATTACAACTTCTGCTGCTATAACTCTACGACTACTACTGCTGTCGCTGCTGCTACTACTGTTACCAATAACAATAACAATAAGAACAACACATAAACAAACGTGACATCTGTATGCTTGATATAAACATATACAGGTAAAACGTGATTGATATAAACATATACAGGTAAAATATGATTGATATAAACATATACAGGTAAAATATGCTTGATATAAACATATACATGTAAAATATGCTTAATGTAAACATATACAGGTAAAATATGATTGATATAAACATATACAGGTAAAATATGCTTGATATAAACATATACAGGTAAAATATGCTTGATATAAACATATACAGGTAAAATATGCTTGATATAAACATATACAGGTAAAATATGTTTGATATAAACATATACAGGTAAAATATGCTTGATATAACCATATACAGGTAAAATATGCTTGATATAAACATATACAGGTAAAATATGGTTGATATAAACATATACAGTTAAAATATACTTGATATAAACATATACAGATAAAATATTAAGTGCACGAATTTGATGATGTTGATGAAAGTACGCGACGAAAGGTGGAGAGGCTGATCCACTTAATATCGCAGATTTGAAGAAACAGAAGCTCGCAGTAACTCTGGAATAGAAATAATAAAAATAATCACCAGAATACTAAATGATACAATCGATAGTGAAGATATACCTGCAGATAATGAAGACATTCATGAAGATGGTGAAGAAATACCTGAACATAGTGAAGAAATACCTGAACATAGTGAAGAAATACCTGAACATAGTGAAGAAATACATAAATATAGTGAAGAAATACCTGAACATAGTGAAGAAATTACTGAACATAGTGAAGAAATACATAAAGATAGTGAAGAAATACCTGAACATAGTGAAGAAATACATAAAGATAGTGAAGAAATACCTGAGCATAATGAAGAAATACCTGAAAATAGTGAAGAATACCTGAACATAGTGAAGAATACCTGAACATAGTGAAGAAATACATAAATATAGCGAAGAAATACCTGAACATAGTGAAGAAATACCTGAACATAATAAAGAAATACCTGAACATAGTGAAGAAATACCAGAGCATAGTGAAGAAATACCTGAACATAATGAAGAAATACCTGAACATAATGAAGAAATACCTGAACATAATGAAGAAATACCTGAACATAATGAAGAAATCTGTATCTGTAGCGCAATGAACAATGTGAAGAATGTCATCAGAGCCGAAATCCAAAATTATAGTTTCAGGGACTAATGTGAAGAATATCATCAGAGCCGAAACCAAAAACTACAGTTTCAGGGACTAATGTGAAGAATATCATCAGAGCCGAAACCCAAAACTATAGTTTCATGGAACATTGTGAAGAATGTCATCAGAGCCGAAATCCAAAACTATAGTTTCAGGGAACAATGTGAAGAATATTATCAGAGCCGAAACTCAAAACTATAGTTTCAGGGAACAACGTAGTTCCGGTTGTAATGGAAAACTAAGTTTAAGAAAGGGCCTAGCACCTCTGCTTGTCCTGGGGAGCGGTCTCATTACACTCTGTAGTGAAGAATACTGAGTCAAGGATTGTGAACATAGCAGACCTATTAGCATATCCTGTCATATTACAAAAATACTGCTAAGGATCATAAAAAATGCACCAGATATAATATGAAAATGGAAATTAATGACAAACAGTGAGGATTTGTTGAAAGGAAAGTAACAAGCGACGCCATATACAATTTCTGACAATTAGGTAATGAGACTAATTCCATTAAAAAATAAAATAAAAAACAGTTGAAGATATAACGTGTATTTTCTTCAAAGTAAACCCCTTGTGCATTGATACAGCGAGTGGCATTATCTAACAAAGACTGGAACGACCTCTGCAGTTCTTCTGTTGGTACTGCCCTTAAACTCGATTTTACGGCCCTTTGGATGTCAACAGTATCGTCAAAGAAGCGTCCTTTCAGTTATGACTTTAATTTTGGGAATAGAAAATATTCTCAGGAGACACATCTGGGGAATAGGGTGGATGGATGAGAACACACACTTGTTTTTGGGCCAAAAATTCCTGTACAACTACAGCCCGGTGAGCCGGTGCATTATCATGAAAAAGGAAAAAAACTGCCAGGTGTTGAATACTCGGGTCGGACTTGGAGAATCTTTTTCAATAGGCGTTTCAAAATACTTAAATAAACTTTGGCAGTGACAGTCTGTCCCTCTGGATTAAATTCTTTGTGAATAACTCCTTTGCTGTCGTAGGACACCAACATTGTCTTCACTTTCGACTTTTGAAGACGAATTTTGTTGCCTTTTGATGATGGTGATGATTTCCATTGAACACTTTGCTGTTTAGTTGTGGGATCATAGCGGAAAATCCATGTTTCATCCTCTGGAACAATCAAATTTAAGAAATGTTTATTTATCCGACAAGTTTTTATGACGTCTTTTGCGTACTCAGCATGCTGATGTTTTTGGTCATTAGACAATGAATGTGGTACAAACAGCCAAGCAACTTTTTTTTTGCCCAGATCTTCTACTAAAAGTTTATGAATGGTCTTTCGGTTAACACCAAATTCATCTGCCATCATCCTCACAGTCAAACAACGATCTTCTTGTATCCGTCCTCATTACGAACAGAAATTGATTGTCTCTGTCTAGTTGCATTTGTAATAATTTCCACACCACTTTTGAATCGTGAATACCATCTGAATATCTGTGCACGAGATAAACAATTATCACCATAAACTTGTCGCATCAGCTGTCTAAGTGGCACTATTTCCGAGTTTTAAACATAATTTAATATTAGCTTTTTGCTCCATGCTGATTACATGACAAATGCACCTCCGACTAGGTCAACAAAACGGCGGCATGTTTGTCGTCTGCTTATCAGGCGGCGATGAAAAGTTGCCAGATCATAGATGAAGGTTGCCTCTTTGGATTCCATGCTTTGCTTCATACATAGGATTTTTGTCTTGGCCATAATAAAATCAGTCTCAATACTTAATTGTCAGATCATGTATGGGATAAGAACATTAATTGAAAGAGCACTAGAAGTACTGAAATATCAGCTTTTTTAACTTTATAGAATACAACTAAGGCGTTTGATAAAGTGAGACACCAGGAAGTTGTTGAAATGTTGGAGGACATAAATGGTGACAGAAAAGATGTTAGAATAAATAAAAATATGTATTGGAAACAAGTGGCAGCAGTAAAAGTAGAGAATGAAATAAGAAAATATCAAGCAATCAAACAGGGAGTTAGACAAGGATTTGTTATGTACCTGATCTGTTCTCTCTTTATCGTGAAACTATCATGAGATCAATAATAGACATTTGAGGAATGAAAGTGGGAAGATATAATTTAAATAACTTTTACTCCCGTTATGTGTATGACAGTTTTAATGGCAGAAAATTAAGCAACTGCAGAACTTGTTGAATACTGTAACAGAGAGTGAAAAGGAAGCAGTTTGAATATCAAGAAAATGGAGACAATGGTCTGTAGAATCAGGTACACCAGTCTGTAACCTGAATATAAATGAACAACACTGCAACAAGTGAACACATTTAATATCTAGGATCAATGATAACAGCTAATGAAAAATGTGTCACATAATTTTAAAAAATAATATCCCAGGGTAAAGTAGAATTTCATAAAATGAAAACCATCTTGTGCAATAAACCCTCGAAATTAAATGTGAGAAAGAATTATAGTATTTAATATAATATGCTATACGGATGTGAAACATGCACTACTGGCAGCAAAATGGCAAGTCATTGGAGGCAACAAAGTTGTGGCTGTTGATAATGATCCTATGGACAACCAGGATAAATAATGAGCCGTGTTTGAAATAAGTTAAAGAAAACGTAGTATAATAACAAAGATAAGGAAAAGGTACTCATCATTCTTGGGGCATGTGATGTAAAGGTAAAAGGTAAAATACCTGTTTCCATGCCATTAAGGCATATTGGGGATACGGTGTTAGGCTCGAACTTCCACGATCTTCGGCACGTGAAAGTGTGATGTGGGGTTTATGATGAGAAGAGAGAAACTGGAAAACATCATATCAGTGGACAAAACTGAAGGCAGGAGAGGCCGAGTACTATCAAAGAAACATATATCAGAAGGCCAGATAGTGTGGCATAGACAGAACTTAGCAGCAGAGTCCCTCAGAAATGTTAAGGACCAAGACTTGTGGAGGAGTATGACCACCTACGCCATCTGGCATGACACATGATGGTGATGATGATGATGATGGCTGAATGTGCCTAGATCATACATCTTTTCACGGTGCTCAAACGGGATTGTTTCCAAGAAACGTACAAGGCTGTAAAGGCGAGTAGCTTGTCTTTCCAGAAATCGTTAGGACGACTAGTGAGACTCGGTAGGTCATGTCTAAAGAGTTATAAGTATATTATGCCATTGTAATTGATGTAAACAAATAAAATGTTAATGCATTATGTGTATGATTAACCTCATTTGTTGCCTGTGCTAAAAGAATTTTCAAATTTTCAGAGGAAATAACTCGTCTGTCTCAGATTGTGCAAGACATGCTCAGAAGAGGTCACATCCCTGCAGGTCAGATTTTTATTTTGCAGAGATGCTATCACATAATATTTTTAAAAAATATTTATATGGCAAATAAATTATTTTAAGAAGTGAACAAAACCCTAGAGCATACCAATATACTCATTTAACAAGAAAGAATTCTAACAGACACCATCCACTTAAAGCCCTTTAGGCATAAAAGATATGCAACGTTATTGCTCATATTTTCTGCTTTATTTGGTACAGTAGAGAGTTTTGTCATCAGTAGAGAGTTGTGTCAACAGTAGAGAGTTGTGTCACTGGTAAAATCTTTGCTATAAAAAAAAGCGGAGTCCGTGGTTGGAATCCCAGGTAATTCTCTTGTGATTTTTCTTTCCCTTAAGTCTCACTAAAGTAATTTGTCCGCGATTTTTTCGAGGTCTAGTCCTGCAAAAACTGTGTTCTCTTATTTTGTCATTTTGTCTCTCTCCCTCTCTCTCCTTCTCTTTCTCCCTCTCTCTTTCTCTCTATCTCTCTCTCCCTCTCTCTCTCCCTCTTTCTCTACCCCCCTCTCTCTCCCTCTGTGCCAGTCTACGACGTCATACTTCAATCGTTCGCTCTCGTTCACTCGACTCTTCCGTTCTTTCTCCTTATATTATCTTGATGTAAAATAAAATTACATTTAGAGGCTTTTAATTTCCGGATCACAGATGTAAAACATATTTGGACATTTTTACACTAGAATTGAGGCGACTATGTGACTTGTACTTTGCTGCCTGTCCGGTTTGTATAAATTTTCTGTAATTTATAGATTATATAGTAGATACGTTTTTTTTCTTCAGAAATTCAGGAGTTTATACGGCGATATCATGAGACAGAGAGTGGAAACCGCAGTACAGAAGGTATGACCTTTTTTTTCTAAAAAAAAATTATTAGAGTACTGACTGTAATCAGTAAGTCACTGACCATAATCAGTAAGCCATAGAAACCAGTATCACAGTATTCTGAAGACAGCTGTGTTTGAACTGATCCATTCTGTAGAAACTATCAAAAAGTAACTTTACTAAATGTCCCAGTTAGGCGTAGATTATAAAACTGACTGGCACCTCTTACACGAAGGCATGTCCTTCCTGATCCTTTTATCGCATTCAGCCCCTTAATTTGTTCGATATAAATGGTATCTTCACATACAGATCATATACCTTGCTGCAGTGTTCTAAACAGTCTTTCAGTAATCTCCCACACCCCATATGATTTAGACAATCTTTTTATAATCTCATTATTTCCCACACCTAGAATGATCTAGACAATATTTTCATAATCTCATTATCTCTCACACCTGCAATGATCCAGACAACATTTTCATAATCTCATTATCTCCCACACCTAGAATGATCTAGACAACATTTTCATAATCTCATTATCTCCCACACCTAGAATGATCTAGACAACCTTTTCATAATCTCATTATCTCCCACACCTAGAATGATCTAGACAACCTTTTCATAATCTCATTATCTCCCACATCTCAAATGATCTAGACAACCTTTTCATAATCTTATTATCTCCCACACCTGGAATGACCTAGACAACCTGTTCATAATCTCGTTATCGCCCACACCTGCAATGATCTAGACAACATTTTCATAATCTCATTATCTCCCACATTTCGAATGATCTAGACAACCTTTTCTATTTGAAGGGCATATATTTTTTTCCATCTTCTAGTGAGCTACGCACTTAGAAAAAAATATCACATTTACGTACCATATAGTCACAGAACACACATCACCTAACTTACGTACCACATAGTCACAGAACACACATCACCTAACTTACGTACCATACAGTCACAGAACACACATCACCTAACTTACGTACCACATAGTCACAGAACACACATCACCTAACTTACGTACCACATAGTCACAGAACACACATCACCTAACTTACATACCATATAGTCACAGAACACACATCACCTAACTTACTTACCATACAGTCACAGAACACACATCACTTAACTTACGTACTTTATATTCACATAATACATATAACACATATAATCTAATTCACGCACTTTATAGCCGCATAATGCATACACTAATTTACACACCTTGTAGTCACATAGCACATATAGTCTATCTTACACACCTTATAGTCACATAACAGATATAGTCTATCTTACACACTTTATGGTCACATATCACATATAGTCTATCTTACACACCTTATAGTCACATAACAGTCTATATTACACACCTTATAGTCACATAACATACATACCACATATAATCTAATTTACGCACCTTATAGTCAAATAACACACATAATACACACATTCTAATTTACCCGGAGTGTAGTCACATAACTCACATAACACACATAATCTAATTTACGCTCGATATTGTCACATAACTCACATGACACACATAATCCATTTTATACTCGATATTGTCACATAACTCACATGGCACACATAATCCATTTTATACTCGATATTGTCACATAACTCACATGGCACACATAATCCATTTTATACTCGATATTGTCACATAACTCACATGGCACCCATAATCTAATTTACGCTCGATATTGTCACATAACTCACATGGTACACATAATCTAATTTACGCTCGATATTGTCACATAACTCACATGGTACAGAGCAAGGGCTGACTTGATGCCCGTGAGTGGCTGTGGCCGTGGAGCTTCTTAGACAGGATAGACACCAGAGAAAGGGCTGACTTGATGCCAGTGAGTGGCTGTGGCCGTGGAGCTTCTTAGACAGGATAGACACCAGAGAAAGGGCTGACTTGATGCCAGTGAGTGGCTTTGGCCTTGGGGCTTGTTAGACAGGACAGAACACCAGAGAAAGGGCTGACTTGATGCCAGTGAGTGGCTTTGGCCTTGGGGCTTGTTAGACAGGACAGAACACCAGAGCAAGGGCTGACGATTTCTGACTTCTTCTATACAGAAGTTGAGAATTTTGACCTGTCGTCGAGTCCGCTGCCTAACGTTAATCAGGGGAACTCAGCAGTTTAACCTCTTTTGTTCATACCAGCGTCATATCACAGAGCAAACTCAGTCTCCCGTGCGAACCACCACAGAAGTAATAAATACATGATTACAAGCAACTGAAGATTTCATAGACAATGGTTCAGTGCCAGGGAATACAGGGTTTTTTGAGTTTTTACACAAGTCTGTCCCCAAATTTAGGCAGAAATTCAGAACATAACACAGGAGACTGAACGTCCATGATTCCGTGTCATTCCCACAGTGACAGCTCTTAGCAGTTCCTAAAACATTTGCTTAACAGTCTCATCACAAACACGGTTATCTCTCACAAGATCATGAGTTATCTCCTCCTTAATTAAAATCATAGCTATCTCCACCTTAATTAAAACATAGCTATCTCCTCCATAATTAAAAACATAGCTATCTCCTCCTCAATTAAAAACATAGCTATCTCCTCCTCAATTAAAACATAGCTATCTCCTCCTTAATTAAAACCATAGTTATCTCCTCCTTAACTGAAAACATAAGTATCTCCTCCTTAATTAAAACTTAGTTATCTCCTCCTTAATTAAAAACAAAGTTATTTCCTCCTTAATTAAAACATAGTTATCCCCTCCTTAATTAAAAACATAGTTATCTCCTCCTCATAAAAAAACTCCTCGTAAAACCAAGCAATATCACTTCATGAAGTCAAACATTGTCCCCCCACTAAACATTATTTCATCATCAAGACACACATTATTTCCTCACTAAACATTATTTCATCGTGAAGACAAACATTAATTCTTTACTAAACATTATTTTATCATGAAATCAAACATTATCCCCTCACTAAACATTATTTCATCATGAAGCTAAACATTATCACCTCACTAAACATTGTTTCATCATGAAACAAAACATTATTCCCTCACTAAACATTGTTTCATTATGTAGCCAAATATTATTTCCTCACTAAACATTATTTCATCATGAAACCAAATATTATTCCTGCACTAAATATTTTTATCACGAAGCCAAACATTATTCCTTCACTAAACATTATGTTATCACGAAGCCAAATAATATTCCCTCATTAAACATTATTTCATCATGAATCCAAACATTATTCCCGCGCTAAACATTATTTCATCATGACGTCAAACATTATTCAGTCACTAAACATTATTTCTTCATGAAACCAAACATTATTCCCTCACTAAAGATTATTTCTTCATGAAGCCAAACATAATTCCTTCACTAAACATTATTTCATAATGAAATCGTACATTATTTTCTAACTAAACATTATTTCATCATGAAGCCAAACATTATTCCCTCACTAAACACTATTTCATAATGAAACCAAACATTATTCCACCACTAAACAATATTTCATCATGAAGCCATAAATTATTCCCTCACTAAACATTATTTCATCATGAAACCAAACATTATTCCTTCACTAAACATGATTTCATCATGAAACCAAACATTAATCCCTCACTAAACATTATTTCATCCTGAAACCAAACATTATTCCTCACTAAACATTATTTAATAATGAAGCCAAACATTATTCCTTCATTAAACATTATTTCATCATGAAACCAAACATTATTCCCTCAATAAACATTATTTCATCATGAAACCAAACATTATTACCTCACTATACATTATTTCGTCATGAAACCAAACAGTAATACCTCACTAAACATTATTTCATCATGAAGCCAAACATTATTCCCTCACTAAACTTTATTTCATCATCATGCCAAACATTATTCCCTCACTAAAGTCTATTTAACGATGAAGCCAAAACTTTTCTCCTCAGTAAACATAATCTCTTCATAAAGCTAAACATACAGGGCAGGTTCCTGCTTCTTCTACGTTCAAGGTTGTTGATCACATCAGGTCCTAATCCCTGTCGAACTGGCAAAGCTGGCAGTCCTCTCCATATCTAGATAGGAGCCCCAAAGCTTTTGCCCCAAGCTTGTGTCCTCTGGCCATGTGTCTCGTCTCAGGTCTGCATGGTTTGGGCACTCTTGAAGGATTTGTTCTGGAGTCTGGACTCCACTGCGACATGAACACTCGTCTGTATGAGACATTTTAAGTCGATGGAGGTGGCTTAGTAGTCTTCAGTGGCCTGTCCTTAGGCGAAAGATGATGATTTGGTGATTTCTTTGTAGTTGGTGTATTGGATCTGGTTCGTTGTTACATTTCAGTTCTTTCTTTCATGTAGGTCTGCACTGGTTACGGATTATATTTTTCGATTCTTGGTAGTTTACTGGATGATTTGTTCGATCTTGATTGCTGCCAGCTTTGGACAGAGTGTCAGCTATTTCATTGCCAGCTCTTCCACATTGGGTTGTAGGGCAACAGTTATTGACGGTAAAGTGCTTCAGTTCTGTTGTGATTTCCTGTATGTGTTTGCCTGTGTGTTGTTTGTTGTTTTTAGTGATTCTAGAAGTGCCCTGCTGTCTGTGAAGAAGGCTGTTTCGTCCGGTGGCTGCTGGTTTTCTGTTTTAAATTATTTGAGGGGTTTGAGGAAGGCTGTTTTGTCCGGTGGCTGCTGGTTTTCTGTTTTAAATTATTTGAGGGCTTTGAGGAAGGCTGTTTTGTCCGGTGGCTGCTGGTTTTCTGTTTTAAATTATTTGAGGGCTTTGAGGAAGGCTGTTTTGTCCGGTGGCTGCTGGTTTTCTGTTTTAAATTATTTGAGGGCTTTGAGGAAGGCTGTTTTGTCCGGTGGCTGCTGGTTTTCTGTTTTAAATTATTTGAGGGCTTTGAGGAAGGCTGTTTTGTCCGGTGGCTGCTGGTTTTCTGTTTTAAATTATTTGAGGGCTTTGAGGAAGGCTGTTTTGTCCGGTGGCTGCTGGTTTTCTGTTTTAAATTATTTGAGGGCTTTGAGGAAGGCTGTTGTTTCTCTGCTGTAGTTGGAAGTCTTTTTTTTTTGTTTGCCTCCCAACTGTGTACATTATGTACACACATCTACTTACATTTTTACAGCTTTTTCTGCAGACACATCTGTGTGTACATGTGCCCATTCAACTGGGTTTTATTTGCTGTCAGTCAGCTCCTGGGTCAGTGTCTTCATCTGTAGTGTTGTTAGGTAGTCTTTTTTGTGAATGCCTGTTACCTCTGATAGGACTGTTATCTTTTCACAGTGACTGTGCTCCTCTACAATATGGAGTGCTTCAATTTCTTCATGAGAGATGGGAAGGAGGTCTTTATAGTGTTGTTGCAGCTGTGTTGTCAGATGGTTGAAGTAGATTCTTTTCAGTCTGTTTTTTGTAGACCCTGAATTCTTTTGTTCACAGGGTGGGTTGTCAGGTGTATTAACTTTTCTTTGTGGATCATTAGTTTTTCTTTGCGCCTGACCTCCAGAGGTTGAGTTTGTGTGTTCCAGTTCTTCATCCCTTCTTCTTCTTCTTCTTCGCTGCTTCTACCACCAAAACCCACTGTGATCCTACTCAATTTACGCCTGTGGTCCTTGTTAGGTCCCGTGGTCTCCTGTGTGGTCCCCGAAAGGACCACACGAGATCCACGAGAGGACCACAAGTTGTTCAGAGTATCGCAGGGCTTTAGCCTGTATTCTTGGTGGGTCTCTGAAGCGGATTGCGTGACACCGTGGTTTTCGTTGCACCAGTTTAGTCTAGAGTTGGACTTTCTCACCGGAAGACCTCGACGTGTTTAGGATATCAGTGCATCCCCGCTGGGTGAGAGGCGGTAACCCACCCAGGCCAGAGTTGGACCTTCTCACCGGAAAACCTCGACGTGTTTTGAGATACCCGTGTATCACCGCCGGGTGAGAGGTGGTTGCCCATCCAGTCCAGAGTTGGACTTTCTCACCGGAAAACCTCAGCGTGATTAGGATACGCAAACATCCCCGCCGGGTGAGAGGTGGTTGCCTATCTAGACTGCCCTGGTCCAATGTCTCCGACTTCAGCATTTTGCGGTCGTGGCCGCTACCCTTCCTAGTTGTGACCAGGATGGAGCTTTTGTCCAGGAGGACGAATCCTCGCCACTAGTGATTTCCATCCCTGGGTTGAGCTGGTTTAGGCATATTATCCCAGTATGGGCGTGTTTGGGACGTGACCGATCTCTAGAGCAGAGGTACCGTGACATGAGTGGCCATCAAGTTTCACCCCTGGTGTGAGCCGGTTTAGGCAAAATTCACCAGTATTGGTGTATATCGGGCATGACCGAACTCTAGAGCGGAGGTGGCATGACATGTCTAGCCATCAAGTTCCATCCCTGGTGTGTGCCGGTTTAGGCAAATTTCACCAGTGTAGGTGTATTTCGGACGTGGCCGGCCTCTAGAGCAGAGGCGCCGTGGTATGTATAGCTCTCGCAGCGATACTATTGGACATACCGATTAAACTTCATTTTATCCTTTCCACTACCTTTTCACATCGGCACCGCACAGCAACCTTTATTTCTTTTCCGCATTTCCTTCCTTGACCGGGAGGAGCTTCACTCCACGCGCGGCATTCGAAGAGTCTCGCCAGCAGTGTCATAACCTCTGGGACAAGCCGGTTCATACATTTCACCCGATAGGACTGCGCTCAGGACGTGGCCGACCTCCAGACCAGAGGTTCCATGATTTGACTGTTTGCTTCGCTTTATCCTTTCTACCACCTTTTCCGCAGTGATGCACCTTCCTTCGTTGGCCGGGAGGAGCACCGCTCCACGCACGGCAACCGAAGAATATCGCAAACAGCGGTAGATGAGCTACCAAACGTGCCACTCATCTATCCTAAGTATCTGGTTTTCAGGCGCCAGATATTCGCCCTTGCCCCTTCTCCTGTCAGTTTAAACATTTCTGCCACGGGAAGGCCAGGAGCTGGACTTGACTGCCAGAGGCTGTGTGAGACGCGCGCCGTTGGAGTGGAAATTGAATACTCCACCCCACCTCCGACAATAGCAATCCTTAGAACCTTTATCCCTTCTGCAATCAGCTGCAGGCCTGTGTTTTGCACTTTTGTTAGGCGAGCGGTGTTTGTGTTGGAGACTGGCCCAGGCTGTCATGCCATATTCAAGTGTTGGCCTTATGGTGCCCACATGAGCTTTTTAATAGTATGTTGCTGTTGGCTCCCCAGGTTGTGCCTGCCAGCTTTTTAACTGCTTTGTTTTCTGTGTCCAGCAGGTGTGGCTTCCAGGTTAGCCTATTGTTCAGTTTCACTCCGAGGTATGTTGGCTGTTCTGTCTGTGTAGACTCTCTTCCTTGTATTTCTAGTTTAAGTTTCCATCTTGTTGGACAATGAGAAGCAGGTGGCTGTGGATTTTGTGAGGTTTGTCATCACTCCCCATTTTGTGGCCCAGTCTCCTATGGTATTTAGTGCTTCCTGTACCCTGTGGGTTGCTGTTGATGTTTTTTTCCGCACAGTGAGGTCATCTGCATGCAAGGCCTGTGATATGCTGTTGGGCAGTTTGTGATGTCATTTATGTATATCAGGAACAGAGTGGGAGAAATAAGTCCTCCCTGAGGAACGCCTTGGCTCAGGGTGACTCTGTGGCTTAGTTTTCCATTCATTTTGACCCTGGCTGTTCTGTATCTCAAGAAATCTGGTATCCACCAAAACATTGTTCCTTCAACCTTGTTGTTGAGTAGTTTCAGGAGGAGACCTTCTTTCCATACTTTGTCAAATACTTGTGTTAGGTCTATAAAGGTGGCCAAAACTTTTTTCTTCTCCTGGAAAAAGTTTTCTATTTCTTGGGTTAGGTAGATGAGCTGGTCTTCTGTGCTGTGATGTTACCTGTATGCTGACTGTACATTGTTTATCAGGTGATTTTTTTCTAGGTGTTGTATCAGTCTGGTCTTGACCATCCTTTCTTGTGGCTTTGTTGTGTTTGTTCTTTTCCTTTTTTTCTGATAGGACTGATGGTTGCCTCTCTCCATCTGTCGGGGAATTTTCTGAAGCTCCAGGACTGGTTGTAGATGTGAAGGAGGACTGGTTGTAGATGTGAAGGAGGACTGGTTGTAGATGTGAAGGAGGACTGGTTGTAGATGTGAAAGAGGAATGGTTGTAGATGTGAAAGAGGACTGGTTGTAGATGTGAAGGAGGACTGGTTGTAGATGTGAAGGAGGACTGGTTGTAGATGTGAAGGAGGACTGGTTGTAGATGTGAAGGAGGACTGGTTGTAGATGTGAAGGAGGACTGGTTGTAGATGTGAAAGAGGACTGGTTTTTACTGCTGGTCCCATGTTCTTTATCATTTTATTTGTTATTCCATCTTTTCCTGGTGATTTCTTGTCTTTTAGTTTCTGTATAGCCATATTGAGTTCTTCCATGGTTAATGTTGCCATCATGTCTGGATTTTGCTGTTTAATCCCTCCTTTGAGTTCTGCTTTTACTTCCTGTATGTGTCTTTTGGGGATTGTTGTGATGCTCTCATCTCTGTAGTGATCTGTCAGGATGTTTGCTGCCATTTTCCCACCAAGATATTTCTAGCTTCTTCTATGACTGTTTTGGGGTGGCGGTGGTTTGTCTTCGTTTATGGATCTGTTAAGTTCCACAGTTTGATAGTGTCTTTATCCAGACTCAGGGAGCTAGTTTTTTCACTCCATGCTCTTTGACATTCAGCTGTCTTGTTATTGTTGAAGACTTCTTTAGTGTTACTGTGTGTTTTGATATTCTCAGTGGTTGGGTTGCAGTCCATTTTTTATCTGGCTTCAGATAGGTCATTGTGCAGCTTCTCCAGTTCTCTGCTCTAGTAGGGTTTGTGGTTGTTTCTTCTGTCCCTGAGTATGTACTTCTTGGCAGCTTTCGGGATTATGTTTGTTAGGACTGTCACATTGTGGTTTATGTTGATGGTCAGAGTTATCTGCAGGCACTGCTGGTGACATTGCTCTCTGTATTGGTCCCAGTCTGCTTTTTTGAAGTTACAGGCGAGTGCAGTGTTGGGTTGTTTTGAGCACTCTTCTCCACAAATTTTGAGTGTGACTGAAACGTGGTTGCTTCCCCCTAGTTGTGTGTTGACTGTTCTGACTGTAAGTTGATGTATGTCGTCTGTTACTTCCCTCTAGTTGTGTGTTGACTGTTCTGACTGTAAGTTGATGTATGTCGTCTGTTACTTCCCCCTAGTTGTGTGTTGACTGTTCTGACTGTAAGTCGATGTATGTCGTCTGTTACTTCCCCCTAGTTGTGTGTTGACTGTTCTGACTGTAAATCGTTGTATGTTGTCTGTTACTTCCCCCTAGTTGTGTGTTGACTGTTCTGAATGTAAGTCGATGTATGTCGTCTGTTACTTCCCCCTAGTTGTGTGTTGATTGTTCTGAATGTAAGTCGATGTATGTCGTCTGTTACTTCCCCCTAGTTGTGTGTTGACTGTTCTGAATGTAAGTCGATGTATGTCGTCTGTTACTTCCCCCTAGTTGTGTGTTGACTGTTCTGAATGTAAGTCGATGTATGTCGTCTGTTACTTCCCCCTAGTTGTGTGTTGACTGTTCTGAATGTAAGTAGATGTATGTCGTCTGTTACTTCCCCCTAGTTGTGTGTTGACTGTTCTGAATGTAAGTCGATGTATGTCGTCTGTTACTTCCCCCTAGTTGTGTGTTGTACTTAACCGTACTTTATTACTGATAAGCACTACCCACCGGAAAAAAAGGCCGGCATTATTAGCACTCGGTCACACTGAC
>CM019710.1:30716029-30865089 GCA_009760885.1 Achatina immaculata | reverse complement strand
CCATACGGAACCAGAGGAAACTAAAATAGAAAAGCGGCGCCAAGGTTGGTCACTTGAGTAAAATGAAAAAGAAGACATTGGGGGAACGACACAGAGTCCTGCATTCCATAAGTGAACGGGTTCAATTTCCAACAGACGTAAGTTTATTATTAAATCTGGTGTTCGGCAAGGTTGTATCTTATCACCGCAGCTATTCATAACATATATCGATAACATCTGTAGAGAATCTGGACTGATAGGGACAGAAAAAAAAAATCAACAAAATGAACGAGAACAAATAGAAGACGACATAACTATGAACGGACTATTATTTGCAGATGACCAAGCTCTACTTGCCGACTCAGAAGAAGGCTTGCAAGGTCTCATTAATAGACCGAATAATACATGCAACGAAGACAATATAAAAATTAGCTTAAACAGAACAGAAATCATGACCATCGCAAGAGTAGACACACCAATAAACATTACACTGGAAAACCATACTATGAAGCAAGTAACGCTTTTCAAATACCTCGGAAGTATTTTCTCAGCAAAAGAAAAAATAAACTTTAGATCGAAAACAGATGCAACAAAGCGAACCAACATATCGGACAAATGGCTCCCATACTAAACAACAAGCATGTCTCACTGAAAACCAAAAGAACCATATATACGACAATCTTCATACCAACTTTGTGCTACCAATGCCAGGCATGGACGCTGACAGCAAAAGACAAGATGAAAATTACAACAACTGAAATTATATTCTTGAGAAGAATTCTTGGAATATCAAGAATTGACAGAATCGGAAAGTATGTCATTAGAAACAAAGAGCACATAAAATGGGTTCGGTCATGTATCACAACTACCAATAGAACGTGTACCACAGACAGCAATGTTTTACAGACCACACAAAGGCAGAGGAAGGGGCCGCCCATGCAAACGATGGACCGATGGTATAGCAGAGTCACTGAACATCTCAATGTACGAAGCCAACAGGCGAGCCATTGGGAGACAATTGCACTTCACCTATACACCTAGCAGTAAATGAGGATAGACCAGACAAGACGTAAGTAAAAGTAGAATATATATGAGATAAACTTAGCAGAAGAGAATAAGAGCAGAACGAACGATAAAACAGGATAAAGAACGTTGACAGCCATTAATAAGAGAATAATTTGGTTCGGATCGTAGAAAAGATGGTTCCAGCCATGAAGGATTGTGAGAGATGAAGAGCAGCGGAAGGAAAGAAGCAGAACATGGCTAACAGGGAAATTTATCTTAGGTCAATGCTTTTAAGTTGATATGTTCTATAGAGAAATGATGTTCACATAGAGAGAAAGAGAGTAATACAGCAGGACGAATGAAGAAAGGGAGAGGTGTGATGATAGCAGTGAGCGATATTTTTCAGTTAGGATGGGTGAGAGAGAGACAGAGAATGAGAGAACTCTCCGTGAAACCTGGAAAGTGACAGATAGGATTCTAAACTTGTTTAATGATACAGCTAGAGTGAGTCGTTTGTATTTTTCTATGGTAGCTGTTTATAGGTAATCAATGGCGGGTCATATCAGTCCTCATCATCATCATGTGTCATGCCTGGATGCGTTGGCGACCATGTCTCTCCAGTTTCCGATCATTCATGGTATTCATCAATTCTGTTGTTGTTCATCTCCCGTGCCATTTTATCAAGCCGTCTAAGATTTTCTTTCTTGGTCTACCTCTTCCTTTCTTGCCTCCAATTTTCCCTGTTTTCACCACAGTTTCAATCCCTTCTCTTCTCACTGTATGGCCTATGAACTTTGACTGTCTCCTCTGTAGTGTGTTTATTAATGTTAGTTTCTCTTTGCCTTTTCTTAAGCATTCTTAATTTGTTATTTTGGCTGTCCATGGTACACCTACCATCTGATGTTATCATTTTATCAAGATATTTGAAGGTATGAACTTGTTTTAATGATTAAATGATGATTAAAACACCAGTCCTCAATATAGCTAGAATAGACAGACCCACACCAGCATAGGACCTGAACAGCACTTGATGATTACTCTGCATGCAGTGAGGATAGATGTTATTGCTCTCGTTCCAACCACCAGAACAGTTGCCTAACACTTAGGTCTGTGCCTCTGGCAGGAAGCCCACGTTTCCTGGGTCAACCCCACAGACCCGTTTACATAAGGATAATTTCAATGAAAGCATTACTAGCTTTAACGCTTCGTACAAGATCTTTCATTACAACAAACGTAGTGTCTTGTAGCACATCTGACACTTTATAAAAATATGCTTGCTTTTAAATATGCTGCTATGATAATTAAGTAATGGAATTACTTCTCTTGCAAACCAGATTTGGTATCAATTTTTGGCCAAAGAGGGTGTTGAATATTTTAATTTGTATCTGTTGATAATTAGGGACATATGTTGGTGACTTGATGATAAGAAATGATCAGATAATCCCAAAACAAGCTATCAGGTGGAACACAACAGGCCGAAGAAAGAGAGGCAGATCGCGTGAAACTCTGAAGAGGACATTATTAAGAGAGGCCAAATTAACAGGCATAAAATCCTTTGATGAGTTTGAAAGACTCGCCGAAGACAGGAAAAATTGGCGAACTACTTTGCGAGCCCTATGTGACGTTTAACGGCACGGGAAAGATATAAGATATAAGATAAGAAGATAATTAGGGAATAAATATTTTGATTGATTTATATATATAGAGTTTAAGGTACACATTATAATGAAGATGCATTTCTCCTAGACATTTCTAAAAAAAATTATAAAGGTATAAAGTAGTATGTGATGGAAAACTAACAAAAGTTAAAACACAATGAGCACGGAAATGCATATTTTTATTTCCGACAGTTAATGTGCATCTAAGATAGAACGCTCATTATGCTCAATGGCATAGTGGGGAAGTAGCACTGAGTTTTCATTTGTTCCACATTATGAAGAATAGGCTACTTTATTTATTCTGAAAGGTAGTAAAGGTAATAGATGTAAAATGTATATATCTTTTTCTTTTATTTTGAGGTAGAGCTTTTGATCATCTCAGGATAAAGCAATGGGATTTTCCTTCTCATGATAATTTGAAAATAAAATGTTGGTATATATGTTTACAAATATATAAATAACGTACCTTTTTCTTCTCTAAGAAGTTTTTCTGAAAAATAAATTGTTAGTTTATTTTTAAAATTCTACGTTTCAGTAAAAAGAAACCAAAATATATACATTAAGAAGAATTATTAAGATATGTTGAAAGATGGAGATATGGACATTTGTAAAACGCCATATGTGCAGCTTCCTGCGATGCTGTAAACAATGGAAAATATAGACAATTTTCATCTTAAAAATAGTTTACACAGTGCACGTAATATATTTACATAGAGCAAGTTGCAACCATTCATACAATAACAAGTGATATTCTTTCACTTTTTACTGCAGAGCAAAACATTGCAATAATCTGAATACTGTCTGACTACTGTAAATCATTATGAATACAATGAAAATTATGATTTGTTTCTCTATTATAGGCCTGGCCATTTTGTAATATAAGGACATTATAAAAGTAACATTGAAATGATTTTTTTTTCTCATTACAGAAGTGTCAAAATGTGTTTTATTTTGCAATTTCTGATCGTAAGAGTTGAAATAATTTTTAGAACTGTTAAGATAGGTTTTCTTTTCTTGTTCCAAAATAAATAGTTGAACATACCGATTTAATGAAAAGAAAATATAATGTATTCATACCTTTTATTTCCTTAAGCTCTGCAAACAACAAATTATAGTCAAAATAAGAATCGGGCCGTAGAAATAAAAAAAAATGTTATATTTATAAAACAATCTTGGTACTTGGCGGAGGGTTCTCTTTATAATCATCGTACACTGATAATGAGAATGCTTACTTTTTTTTTTTTTCTAGACTGGCTAGTAAAGAGGATTAAACAGAGAAAACTTCAATATTTTGGACACATTAAACGTCATGATAACTTAGAAAAGATCGTCTTGGAAGGGTACATAATGGGAAAAAGAAAGAGAGAAAGACGAAGGCGAAGATTCCTGCAAGACATCGTTGATGATCTGAGAACAGATGCAACAGCAGCAAGGCATCTTGTTCACAACCGAGAGGCCTACAGGAGAGATATTAGGGAGGCAACGTTTCGCAGGGACATGCAAATGACTGACTTCTTTTTTCGTGCGTTGAAAAGTAGGTGCCGAGCACAAACGCGCAAAGTTCCTAGTTCGTGATGTAGATAGAGCATTTAAAAAGTTTCAGCTACCGCAGTAGCGCTGAGGGGAAGTTAGCTCCTCAGTTTTTAAAAAGCACTGGACCTTGAAAAGAAAAGTCTTCCTATCACTCTATTTCCTTATATCATGTCGTTCGGTACGAGAAGAAATCACTTTAACCCATGGTGATATGGAATTCAGTTAGAATACTGCATCCATTTATCATCAACTCGGTTTTGTATCACAAACTTCTGTCATGATCTTTTAAAAACTCTGTACATTTTTTCCCACCAATGACTGATAACGCTATATACTCTGATTTGAGCCACTTTGCGTGCAGGATAATCTACAATTACTTGGCGTGTCCTAGAACATAAGTTTTATTCAAGTGACATGTTCATTTCAAACTTTCAATGTGTTTGCCAGTTCTAGGACTTTGCCTGCACCTCTTTACAAAATAATTTCTCTCCACTCTTTTCTCAACTTTCTTTGAGATTTTGCACAACTGTGCTACCTTGTATCTGTTATTTCAATCGCTCATTTCCTCACAAAGCAACAGAAATATATGATAAAAAAATATACGGTTCTTACATTTTATTGTATTGTATTTTATGTGTTTATTCTGAAACGTGTGGAAGCTTATATTTATATCACATAGTAATTTACAATTTGAATAGGCAAACCTGTCATTTATTATTATTATTATTATTATTTCATTTTAGTATTTTGTTTTATAAAAGCATGCAATAAGCATGAACTTCTGCTTAAGCTACGGCGGTAGGTCGCATTTGACCGTTTCGTGCTCTCACAAGCGACACTCAAGGTTGTTAAGAAGTTCGTTGTGGATTTCTGCGATGTTGGTTGAGAGTGGTTGTGTCCTGTGGTAGCTCTTCGAAGCTTGACTGCGGGTGATGCAAACAGGAACGCACGAACGTGTCAAGGCAACATTTGCTTTCAAGATGGTGGTCGGTTCTGTGTGTCGGTACTGAGATGGTGCTACAGCACAACTGTGAGCTGTGTTATCACAACATTAATGATTCTTAGTTATGTCTACTAGGCCAGTGGTGAACTATGATTGTATTTGTGTGTTCTGGCTTCGGCTTTGCGTCTTAGCTAAGGAGTTCGAATTTGGACTTGCGTATTTCCAAAAATGGCGTTCGCATTGAGTGTCTCATCATTATGTGGACTGATACGAAGGACCACCGATGTAATTTCTGTGTGATTTTCACTGACAAAGGCGGTGGAGCGATTATGAGATGATATGGAGAACCTAATACTGAATAATGAGTTAATAAGTCATAGGTTAAGAGTAGGAACATATTTAGTCTACTCAACGCTGTTATGTTTTTATTCATGCATATTTCGACTTTTGAGAAATTTAGTTATGAAAGACGCTGAATGTGAATTTTATGCCACAGATTCTATATTTATATTCGTTGGTTAAAAAAAAAAGAAGTACTGTTACTGTTTGAAAATGTATCACTTTCACACTATCGTAAATCGAAATATCGTAAGCTGAAATATTGTAAGTCATGGAGCATTCGTAGATAGATACTGACACATATTTATGTGTAAAGGGCACATATAAGAACATAGTAAGCCTAGTTGGGTTGTCAACCCTAAACGCAGGAAATAATAGTTCAGGGACCGGTAAGTATTTGAAGTGCGCAACTCCGAGAAAATCAGCCCGACTGACCCAGTATATAAAGTAAATGTGAGATAATTTTAATAGGTAGAGATTTGTAGGCTGGGCACGTAGGAGATCGCAGCAGATTGTAAGAGGTCTTTTTTTTTTAAAAGCACGTATGAGTGTGTTTATTCGTCGATGGAAAAACATGTATGTGTTAGGTTAGTGTGTGTTTAATTTCTGTGATGTAGACGGGCGCAAGCTGTGCTGTCGAATAATGTGATCATTGTCGATCCACTCAGGTATGATTGAGATAATAGAAATAGTACATGATAAATCATAATTCCATTATAACATAATTGTTCTGTGTAATATTTTGATGTTTCAGTAATGTGCAAATGATGGTTTATATGTGAACACAAAACATGTATTACTGAATTTTATGTATATGCATGTTGTATACAATTCCTGCCAATCAATTATGTTTTGTTACAATCATATTCTTAGTCATTAATGATGAAAGTGGAGATTTTGTGTGGAACGACTTTGCTGAAATCAAACTAACCTACATACGTAGGAATTTTTATTGACTTCAGTTATTTCATTGTTGATATATTTTTGAAGGAATCCAACACATGGAAAGAAATTGATATAAGGTTGATTTTATTATTAGCAATATAAATGGATGATCAAGTAGTGAAGAATTGTTATTCGTGTGTTCCTTCTTTATGTACAATGTTTTGATGTGTAGGAATGAATGAGACATAGGACAGAACGAAGAGCAGATCACAGGCCCAGATTTAAATAGTAATCTTTCATCACTGTAGTGTGTTAAACAATATAAAAAGTAAACAGAAAATATGTCATCCTAAAATCCTTTTTTTTCAATCCTGCATATGCATTTTATGTACTGAAAAACTGAAATGAGAGATAAATGAATGTTTAATACACGTCATTATATAACATTGATACTAATGGTTTCTTCAAAACATTAGAGTATACATGCAAGGAAACCTCCATGTTCAACTAAAAGTCTTCTCAGCATTTTTGCAATCGACTAAATTAAAATTTAAATGATAACAGCTAATGCTGTTATGTAATTTACTGATACTCGATTATACTGTCAATTAACCGCATTTCCACCCAGTATGCATAACTGAAAGTTTCATTTTGCATTGGTTAGTTTGCGACAGTGAAAATTTGAAATTACACATGTAAGGAAATTGAAAAAAAAATTACACCATACCTTTTATTTGTGTGTTCTCTGTGGGGACAGAATAAGAAAAATCATAAATATTTAAGAAGCAAGGTTGTTAATATGCAAATATGTAAATAGCTAATAATAAAAATATCAGCCAAATTAGAATAGCTACCAGTTGGATCGACTTTATGTAGAAAATACTTTTATATAAGAATTTATTTACTAAAATGTTTCAAATGTAAAATACATTGACTTCTTAGGGGGAAGAGGGAGCTGTTCATTTTGGTAATCATCGACCCATGGTTGAGGTGATAGCGTTTCGTTGGCGAATCATAGCTGGTCAAGACCCTGTCCGTCCCTCTGTTGATACCCGCAGTAACAGGCCTAGCCTGGCTAGCAGGACAGGGATTGCCATATTCCCCATGGTGGTGGAATCTGCAAGAGAAGTATTACACATCCTCTGCTTTTTGGCTGCACCCAGGTACTGAAAAGAAAAACTGCTACAACCCGTTCCCAAGCAGTTATAACAGAATTCCTTAATTATGGAATTCTGATCTTTTATTTAACTTTTTAGGGGAGTTAACCAGGGATTTATTTGGTAGAATGACGTAGTTATTAGCGTCCTTAGTTTTTTTTTTTAATAGTACAGGTCAACTATAGGTCAGGTTTGACACGTTGAAGGCCATTTCTTTTCATGTCCAGGCACAGGATTTTTTACAGTTAACTAAAGTTATTTAGGGCATGTTCGTTTAATTCGTTATTTTTAGTTACAGAAAAGCTTAAATTAAGATTGTTGTTTTTAGTTTATTGCCCAAAGTCATAAACAGGTAATTTTTTGCAAGGATTGAGATTTTAGGCAGAAATGTTTTAATCACGATTTTTATCTTCCACGAGACAGAGTCTTCGGAATGACTTAGGAATAGGAATTGTAGTTCATATTTAAAGACCAAACTCTGACGTATGATGATGATAAGGATTACATTAATTAGTAGTTTGAGATTCATTATGATTGCAAGTTCATTATGATGCATAGACACGCGCAAAAGAAGGGAGAGCCTTGGGATGGCTTACTACAATTGCCAAGCCAGCTCTCCGTTAGACGCGAGGGCTGACATCTTCATATTCTACACCAAACATTGTATATAGCGGCTATAAACTCAGTACCCGAGAAAACGAGCTTATCATAAAACTAATTTTAAGTAAATAGGAAACAACCAGGCTTTCGTACAGTAAAGTAACAGAACATAGTTTTGTAGCATAAGACCTCTAAAAGTTCGTAGACAACCCACTTTTGTGAGACGTGAGAGAATCACAAGAGAATTACCTGGGATTCGAACCACGGACTCTTCGTTTCGACTGAACAGGTACTAATGACCGCTTTCAAACAAGAGAAGAATGTCTCCTCACGGTCACTATTACAACATTGTTTATTGACGAGAATCGAACGCAGCAGAGCTGAAGGGAGTTTCATAATCCTGTTCTCAGCCGCTGAAGTTGGACAAAACTTTCTTATAATTAATCAGCTGGGACAACGTGTCACCAGTAACGGCATCATATCTATTAGAAGCACGACTGATGCGCTCCGTAAGACCGAAGGCTAGCCCTAGAAGATCAAAGAATCTATTAATACTACTTACAGTTGCCAATCCTGTAGCAGGATTTAGTCATAGTTCGAACTTTAACGGAGAAAAGACTTGCTCATCTAGCGTGCATTTATCATAGTACTCATTTGTAGTAATGGCTTTAACTAGCTTATCGTGCTGTCAGTTATTATCCTCTGGCGCTTAACATAACCAGTTAACACCCAATTCTTTGAAAATGTTCACCCATGCTCGATAGTAGAGGATCTCAGAATGTGCTATCCCCAAGACCCTATCTAGGTTATCGAGTGCAAGGTTCAGGGATATGGCTTCCCCGTTCATGTTGTTAAACAGTGTAATGTACATCTTAGATATGCGCTATGCTCACCAAGGAGTTTGCCTTCTATAAGGATACCGCCTACTAAACCGGACTATCCTATGCCGGAGAACGCCGGAGAAATTGTCCGTCACGAGGTTACTCGACAGTCACGTGACAGAGACCGCTAAATTTACGGCGTGATTCAGAGACATATTCTCTTAGTACAAACTGCCCCAATTTTCGACAGACCACGTTATAAATCTTTGGAACTCCCAGCCAATGCATTTCCTTCAGAACCAACTAAACTTTGCCGTGCAGTGTGGAACTACGGGATGTGGGGTGTCAGTTAAGGATCACCTGGGGCACTACGCTCGTTCTACCGCTTTCACGTTTATTTCCAGGTCCGTATAAATCTTAAATAACTCGGAGCATATCTTCCACAGAAGAAAGCCTGGAATGCTTATGAGAGTGCATTTAATCGAGAAGCCTATAAGAGAATATGGCAAGAGTTTACCGTGTCTCAACACTGACCATCATGTGAAAGGTCAGAACTATGGTCTGGGGCGAAGACACAGCTACTGGCAACCAGCAGTTATAAACTCCTGGTCAACCGAACATTACGTAATTCACATCAAACGTGGCCTTCCACCATTTAGGCTACGTCTTGCAGGATGATTCCAGTGCCTGAACCACACCCACGTTAGATGGATAGCAAGGATTTACCCTAGCAGGAAATGTGCTGCTAGACCTATCAACCATGACATATGCGTCGCTCATCCTTAGCTCTCAAGTGTTGACGAATACAATAAACATAGGCCCAGCAAACCCGTTTTTGAGGCAAGATCAATTCTTAAAACAGGTGAAAATGCGATCGAATCTGCATGAGCAATCCAGAGGCCATTGACCGTTACCAAAAGTATCTCAACAACACCAGCTCTAAGTTTGACTACGGGTTTGGATACGAGCTCTACATGGGCCCAGTGACATGTATTTCCACAACGGCGATATCAAGGGGTAAAGCAATCTACTTCTAAAGCTCTCACCTGGCATGCAACAGACCAGAACCCTGACGTGAACGTCAAGCTCACTCCCCCACCCTCATCAGATCCACAAGAAACTGTGCCGACTCATCACGATTCCCTACCAGAAATGTCACTTTTCCGAGCAGCACGGCGAGCCCCAAAGACAAAGCAGCAATGGTGCAGCAAGAAGATGAAAAACACTTTGATAGCAGGCTGGTCACCATGGGTCTGTGTGCTGTCTGGTTTCTTAGACGCTGAGTCTACATAGTTCTGAAGAGCTAGGCATATCAAATCGTCAAGCGCCACCACAACCGCCCAGAGGTTTCCAGAGAGGCAAGGTCTTGCGAAAGAGGTCAAGGAACCAGGATACGACGCTACCAATTGTTCCAGGGAGTGCAGCTCCCGATATTTCTGCGATATTGACAAAGAACAGACCCAAACTCTCCAGCTTCTTCTTTGTCCACTCTCAACCCAGCTTTATCAGAGGGTGGTGGAAGAAGCAACGGTGGCGACAGAGCAGCTAAAACGACCAGGATAATTGTTGAGGTCAGCCAGCTGAGCACCGCCATGATAGAAGTAATAGTAATTCCCTCCTCCTGGCACATATTCCGCAACTTCTTTATTGAGAAGCCCATTGAAGACCTCACCCCACTGGCTCACTGAGCTTCTTTTATAAGCTTGTAGATTAGATAACATTCCTTTGTGGTTCCTGTAGTTTCTTCTCTTGAAACTTCGGGCTTCCTCGTTTGATGCATTCTTAATTTATTTTCTGCTTTCGACTGGCGACTTCTTTCTCAGCTTCTAAAAGTTTAGCTGTTTGGTCAGCAATCGAACCATCGATTGTCTGCCCCTCTTATCAAGGTCTTGGGCCTATCTCATCGCTTGATCGTAACCATGCTTAGCTACGTACTGTATAAATGTTCCCTTAGCTAGGAGGTTTTCTAAAGTATTATGAATCTTGGCACCTGCTTGGTAGACTTCTTTGGTGTCGACATTTTCTACAAAACTATAAGTCTCATTAACAGCAGTCTCGATTTTATAGACACATTTTGCAGGCAGTGCCTGGTAGCGTTTTCTAGATCAGTCAACAAATCCTAGCTCTCGGATTACATTAGTATCACCTCGTTGACCTTATGTTGTCGACAGGCAAATGGTCAACCGGTACGATTGTTAATGATATCCACGTTACGGTAGGCCTGTAACCGTAGTACCCTATTACAATATACTTTAAATTTCAAGTCTGAAGCATGTACCCCTCTCTTTCAAGCGCCCTTTAGAGCTCGTCAAAATCTTTGCCCCGAGCAGCTTCCTGGCGATGCATGTCCTTCTGATCTCAAGGCCTCTCCACTGGAACTTCAGAAGACGCCCCCAGCAACTACCACTGGGATCTACCTCCGAAGAGCCCTGGTAAATATCGATGTATATATCCTCATAAGCATGCCGGCCACACTCCATGGGCGTATCCTTTAAAACGTCTCCCTCCTTCTACCTCTCTCCCCTATGGGGGCCATTTCAATATCCTTTGGCATATGGCATGCCAAAAAAAAAAAGCGATAACTCACAAGACCTCTGGGAGTCATGACCCAGAGGGGCTCACCCCCCGTAGAGTGTCAGGAGTTTAATAGGGCCGAAACAGTTGTCTGAGGAGGGTACTTCCTCTGATGATCTAAAGGAGTTGTGTTGTTGTTCCGCTCTCTACGGTAGAGAGTTTCCTGCATATATTAAACACTTTATGCAAACATGAACAATTGTCTTTCTCTGAATGCGGACGCAATCTTAACCCTTACAGACGTCCCCACGACCCCTTTTGGGTCAAGGTGTGCGACACTCTGGAGTACAGTCCAGGAGCGAAAAAACTGCCATTACCAGGACATCGATAGCTCTGCTAACAGGAAGGGCACAAACATGCAATATATTAATTTCCTGAAAGGCACCCACTCAGCCATCATCTTCACACAAACTGCTGAAAAGGTTTTCGCACTTGACCAACTGGAGGTCCCTACCGCGGTGCCTTCCAGCAGAAAGTGACCTTGTGTCCTACGAAATTTCAGAACAACACACACACTCCTGGGTACTCAGGGACTCCGACGTCATCAACGTTTATTGCACCGGAGCTTCGGCGAGAGCAGCTTCACGATTATCTGCGCGTCTTCTACCAGATATTTCAGGGAGAGCTCACGCTGAACATTACTGACAACTATTCGGCCACGAAATCGCTCACCAACAAAAAAGGACATGCTATATGAGCTGACCTTCTTTGGCCGGCACGCTCAGAAGAGCGTCTTAGTCCTCACTCACAAATTTAACTCCGTTCTGAAGAATTTGCGTGAGCAAACGCGTTGGGTCGCTCGCTTTCACTGCTGTGAGCGGGACTCCTTCGAGGATTGTCTCCAGGAAAATGATGTGACGTCCATTACAGAAGAGCGGGCCGCTCTCAGAGGAAAAAACAAGCCAAGCGAAGTTTTTGTTAAAAACTGATTAACCGATCGCTTGTAAAATGATAACTTGATGCTAGTTGAAGCATATTATATTTTCACCAAGGTTATAATAATTCTCGTGTGGGGAGGGGGATTATATTAGTTTTTTTTTCGGCAGCTGACCATAGTCAATACGCTCTTAGACGGCCTGATGACGTCGACAAGCTTCTAGTTGATCTCAAAGAGGAGCTGCAATCTAATACTGTCGAAACAGCGTGTCAAAGATGGGACATGGCACACAAAAGAGGGAGGCCGACTCTATTAACCTCATGTAGGGAAAAGTCAGACACTACCTTAGCAATACCATGACCGCAGATCAAACTGACACCATGAGCGATGATGATACTGAAAATCTCTCTATGCCCGGTACGACGAGCTGCTGGGTGAGGCCAATACGAAGACCCGTGGATAAGTAAGTTACTCTTATACGCAGGAGGAGTCACCAGCACACTCCTACCAATTCCCTCCTCGCCCCGCACTAAAAGTCAAGCAAAGCTGGTTGCTGATCTGGATGCTGTTCTCTAGCAATGCGCTGAAGAGAGCTAGTTAACAGCTCTACCATCAATTTTGCTTGTTTCTATCCCGCTCACAGCAGCCTTGACCACGGGTAAATATTGCCAATCTTGACACATGCTCAGACGCCATAGATAACAATGTCAGAAGAGATGTCAATGCCGGAAGAGACGCTGAAAATTGAAGAAACGAAGGCGCCGATGCGGGAATATACGCAGACATCATATACAGCAAAAAGACCCCCCACCCCCCCCAAAAAAAAATATATATATATAGCCCACTGCCACCAAAAAGGCTGAACGTGAACTTATGTTGGCCTACGTTAGGCTAAGACTTCTATCTCAGACAGTATTGTCAGTGGTGACAGAAAGACGGCCCTCGGCGATACCACACGTGATGCCAGTACAGACAGCAAGAGGATCACGACCATCTGGGTTCTTTGGACTGCTGGAGGGGTTGCTTTGGCATGTGTTGTTTTGTATCAGCAAAGCGGGGGCACCACAGGCGACATCACCACGGGCCCAATCTCAGTTAAACAGATCCCCCTCCCCGACCCTTTCACATGCTATGATCGAGACTAATGGAAAGATGCCGGACAACTCCCCATTCCACAATGCGGTTGCCCAGGGTTATACTCTCCATCACATAACCTATCTCACTTAAGCAGATCCCGCGGCCCCTTCTATATACAGTGACTACTCCGCTACTAATGGAAAGATCGTCGCCAACGCGCCAGACCACATTGCGGTTGTTATTGACTTTGCCTATGGCTACAGCCGCTTAGCCAAAATGACATGTGGCAACTCTCCCCTTAAATTTGAATTCACAATCCTGGATATGGGCCTGGGAATTACTGATTTCGCTCTCGCCAAGGTCACAAAAGACATGCATATTAAACAAAACATCAAAGCCAACGATATCATGACGTAATGGATACTACTTCTCTCATGCTGGAAGTGCAATTATGAAGGCTCTGGAGTTCTCGGGTTATTTATTCTCAAAACTTGAGCACTGGGACGCCAACGCAGAACAAACATGACACCTTCAAGCTATGGAACAGTTAGATGAAGCAAAAGAGGAGAGGTCGCGGAAGAGAACTGAGCGCATTTATTCTATTAATGAGCAATTCCACAAATACTGACAAGGCAATCGCTACTTGCAGGAAATGGATGCTGTTATGCACGAATACTATTTAGCCACAAACAGAATACTTTTCCCTCTACATCCTGAGCCAACGTTCTCTGACATCTATGTTCCCAGTACTGCATAAATTAACCATGAGATCGCATTCATTATGTTGGGTATGGATGTGATGGGGTTGTTGTCTATAAACTCACCAAGTAATCCAAAAGGACTGTGTCGGACTCTCTTGGAGCATCATGCTTGATAACAGGCAAGCCCCAAGTAATGAGGCTGAGTTCTTATTTCATGGAGGAGCTGTTTTGGCCTAAAAGAATACTGACTTTTTTTTTCTTTGTGCACTACGCATACCATAGGTTTACCAGAAGAATTTACTTCTGCCATGTTGGATGTTGGCCGCTGCTCCTGTCGTTAGAAAATCACAGGACCGCTGGCTTATACTATGATAGACTTGGCACAAAAGTCTCTCGAGCTGTGGCGACGTGATGAGCAGATGTCCGCCCGCTTTCCTATGATATTACTATCTGGCCCGACAAAAATACGAGTCGCGACTGTGCAGTTCCCTGAAGAAGGCGCACGGGTCTGTTGGAGACTAAGTAGTCTTCCAGACTATATAACAGAGACAAAATATGGACAGCAGGTTGCAAAAAGATCTGCTACAGCCCCAGGGGCTAATGGAAGGAAAGGGCTAGTGGCTATTAAGAACCTCTCTGCGGATCTGTCTGTCCTTCCCTTCACCCCTCCTCCGCCCTGACATACTCCCTGGCCTAAATTTGACGTCTCTGTTCACCAAGAAGATCTTATGTTCCTGGCCCATGACTGACTCTGTCGAAAGAAATATATGCATTCACTGTCACAGACGTGGCGTCACGCTACAAAGAGGCAGAGCCTCTGGGAATGAGAGAAGCTCTAGAGGCTGCAGATGGTCTCTAGATGATCTACAACCAGAACCCTCTTCGCTGGCCTAAGCTGCTTAAAGTCTACCCTGGGCGCGATTTCATAGACGCAGTATCGCAACTGCTAGCCAAAGCGGGACTGAAATCAGGCGGTCGTGTCGATACGCACCGAGACCAGGGCGTTGTTGCACACTTCAACCGTACTCTGGCCGGTTATTATGGCACCAGTAAGCACAGGAGATAAGGCTCACAGAGGGGTCAGAGGTCGACGAAATGAGTGGTTCAAATGCCTGCCGTCACTGCGGCTCTGAAAAGCGAGGTGATTTGTTTGACTGGTCGATAGCCATGTGACGCCATCACGGCTAAGATGGTGACACAAAACCCATCCTATATTTTTACAAGTTGCCGGCCAGGAACAAAAGCTTCACTCAATTGCCGGTGTTCGCTGTCTCCAGCAGCCTAGTGAGCTGGAGGGTGATAGCTGCAAGGCGACCGATTCAGTGTGGTCCTTCCAAGTGTATTGGGTTCGATGTCCTCTCACCACGCCTGGTGAGCTTGTGCTCTACTACTTGCTCTAGAGGTCACCAGGTGGCTTTGTACGGAAGAAGGTGCTTGTGGTGCAGTCAGGCCCCTCAGCTTCTACTAGATGGGGTTCTCCACGGCTGTGAGCCTTGGCCACTCTTTTTCGGTTGCACTCCAGACATGTCAGCAGCACGTTTCCTCTACATTGACCCCTGCTGTTGTCCAGCCGATAAACACTAACTGCTGTGTGTCCTTGGGTTGACAGACCTAAAGCAGCTCTATTTCGCGAAGATGTTGGATTGGGCTTCTTTGAGTTGTAAGATGTAATCTATCTTAAGTTGAAGCCTTAGTCCTCTGTTCCTGGTCCTGACGTCTGTAGGCAAAAAAAAAATTCTTGCAGACCTTCACGCGGAGCTGTTGCTTGGTTAGTTTGCATAACCTAAGAACCCTCATCTGGAAAAGTTCGAACTGGTGCGCCACTCGATACACAACGAGATGTGCGAGGTTGGACCACTAGAGTTATTCGTCGATGATGCAGACTTTTTGTGGGTCGCGGATGGTAATGTCTTACGAGCTGTGAACTGCCACTGCAAAGCCAGGGACCCAGTCACAACTCCACTTGCCGTTTAACACCTTTTGGGCGTTCTGAAAGGACACCTTCACGACATCATTTAATACAGACTTCTCCTGGTCAATTCAACTATCGGAGATAGTAGGTCCTGGAATGGTTTAAAGACAAAAGACAGTTTTGCCAGCGGGTATCTTTCAGCCGGTGCAGCGTGGGAACAAGGCTTATCAAGAAATAACTTCCTATGGTGACCGAACAAAAGACGCTTGGCCATGTCGCGGACCTTTTGACGGCTAGTCACCAGGCCTGAAACAAATTTGTCTCCTCTTCACAGCCAGCTAGGAAGAGAATTTCGTATCTCCTGTCACTGCACTTTGTTGGCCTTGAGGTGGATGCTTTTTTAGAGCCTTCAGAGCATCGTCTTTGTTCTCGTTATCTACCTCAACCTATTTGTAGTAGCTGCCTTCTATTACAACAAGTTCTGCGGCATCTCGACAGGATATGACGGCGTCTGGCTTTGATCGCCAGACCAGATGACTTGGATGCCTCGGCTATCAAGCCAGTCCTGGAACATCTCCAGAATGGGCTGGGACACGGTACAGACCTAGTCCAGATGATGACAAGCGGGATAAAGCTCTGGCCCATTCGGTCGGAATTCCAGTCACTCTGACCGCTCCATCAGAAGAAGATGTGGCATGCATGTGCCTTAACTACCCTTGTCAGCATCTCTTTGGCAAGGCGATCGGTTGGTGCGGGTTAATTGCTGAATAACTTTCATGATCTTTCCGTTACCCCGGGGACCGTTCAGGTAGTTCCGGCGCTGTCTGGTCGGGGAAGTCATCATGACGAGCTGCAGTTGATACAACCACTGGTCGGCATTGCAGATGTATTCTGGCTTAAGGAGGTACGCAGCGTGTTCCTGAGGCTACTTGCACTTGCTGCACCAAAGGCCCAGGCCAACTTGCTCTAGACACGGCGCATCTCTGAGGGAGTTCTCACACAGTTCTGTACCACAGTCTCAGAGGCACACATGCATCAGCCCTTCATGCTTGTGCACCGAGGTCTTCTGGATATCAGTACCATCGGCAGGAGTTCTGACATACTCCAGCTGTTTAAATCTGAGCAGCATAGTGACATACTCCAGCCGTTTAAATCTGAGCAGCATAGTGACATACTCCAGCTGTTTAATCTGAGCAGCATAGTGCCATATTCCAGCTGTTTAAATCTGAGCAGCATAGTGACATATTCCAGCTGTTTAAATCTGAGCAGCATAGTGACATATTCCAGCTGTTTAAATCTGAGCAGCATAGTGACTTCCTCCAGCTGTTTAATCTGAGCAGCATAGTGACTTCCTCCAGCTGTTTAAATCTGAGCAGCATAGTGACTTCCTCCAGCTGTTTAAATCTGAATGACGAGGTTGATATGGGCGTGGGCCAACCAGCTCTTTCATATCTTTCATCATTCAACTGTTCAATAATCGTGATCACTATTTACTGCAATCCATTTTCACTTCCTGCCGTTAGCATCGTGCCATCACTCACGGTGGAGATGGAAATTCTCCGAATGATCGCAGTAAAGATTTAATATACAGTAATTATACATATGTTGGTCACTTGATGAGAAGAAATGATCAGATAATCCCAAAAACAAGCTATCAAGTGGAACACAACAGGCCGAAGAAAAAGAGGCAGACCGCGTGAAACTCTGAAGAGGACATTGTTAAGAGAGGCCAAATTAACAGGCATAAAATCCTTTGATGAGGTTGAAAGACTTGCCGAAAACAGGAAAAACTGGCGAACTACTTTTCGAGCCCTATGTGACGTTTAAACGGCACGGGAAGGATATAAGATAAGATAAGATAAGAATTATGACAATAGACTTCATAATGAAAAAAATGTTGCACAGGTACATCGGGCGTTAATCTGGTACATGGGACCCAACTAGGAAATCTTAATTTTGCAGATGACATAACTCTTATCAGTGACAATGTGACTTCGATGCAAGAAAAAAACAGATACCCTGTCTTCACCTAACCCTAACTTCTCATATTCTAAATGCAATATTTAAGCAGCGTTCTCAGCTTCACAATATTCAATACTTCATACTTTAATACAAAAGCTCGGTGCTCGAAGTTTCAATGTAACAATTACTGCATAATCTCTTGATACACTGGTTCAGTCTAACACTATGTCTCTGTCTCTACATCCCTCTTGCTGAATCTTCCTCTCTCTACCTGCAGCTGAATCATAATCTCTCTACCTGTCTCTGAATCCGAATCTCCACCTGCATCTCTCTCCCCTAATCTGTCTACCTCTCCTTTTATATTCGTAAGTTCCGTTCAATAGACCACGCCTCCAATTGTTGTATTGGTCATTGTGTCATCGGGTCATTGGGTCATTGGGTCATTGGGTCATCCTTTGTCGCCCAAAACCGGTCGCAACTAGCGTCAACGCGTTAGTCGCTTTCATTCCGTCTGTCCAATTGTTACTTTTATTTAAATAAGTCCACCATCTCTGTCGCCGTTTGATCTACTATCCTGCCCCCAATACCTTCTTAAATATATTCACAATTATATCACTAATAATAATAATAATAATAACTATAATCATTACTTACAAGGCTATGCTACATACCACCCTCGTTTAAGTCATATTGTTAACATTATGACTACAAAAAAACTAGCAAAGTGCCTTGTAAGTAATGAGCTACCAAAATATGTTTCCATGTGAACCACAGTACCAAAAATTTCACTTTGCGGTCACCTCCCCTCGTTTAAGTCAGAATGTTAACTGTCAGCTATATCGACTGTTTTAAGCAATTACATGGTAGTTACATTCTCTCAGTAACTCTTGAACATCATAGAAAAATATGTAAGATAATAGTTACATCTTGTTACACATGCCCATAAAACATAAATTTATTCTTCTTTAGATTATACATATTCTGCATCAAAGTGTATTCCCATACACACTCAAGAAAAAGAAAAACATACATTCTTTCAAATGACCAAAAATAATGTCATTACAATTGAGGCCCAACCTCAAAACGAATCACTTTATTGACCTTATGATGAATTTTCAGTAGACAAACCTGCCGTTTCTCATCATCAGCGGCAACCATAGGATATCTCATACACATTCCCTGATACCTACTCAGTGTGAAAATGTGATGTACTGGTTCCTGAAAAACCAGAATACTCCCATCGTATTCTCACGAAATTTGTTCCGCTGACTCCACTTATTTTACCCCCAAGTACTCCTCTATCATGACAACTCTTGGGTCTCCATCCCTCTATGCCAACCATTTTTAGTGCTGAGGGTATCCTCATATTGATAATCACAACGCAACCTTCTCGGTTCCACTAAACAATCTGGCAACACCCAAACATCTCACCCTACTCTTCTTAATACAAATGAAAAGTTTGTTTCCATATCTCAAACAAATGTGTAGGCACTTCATTCATCATACAAAAATATGCAATATTACATTATCATTCGCCATAAAAAAGATACATAGAGTGGTATAATACTAACATTCTCAATTTCTGAGCATTTCAACATTAGCAATACCATAGTAGCAATGCAAAAAATGTACATCATCAATGCCAAATCCATTATGGATGTATATCATGAGCACCAACAATTATTTAACCTTAACATTAGGTGAATCTGTAACACAGTATGCATTCTAATAATCTTGAACCTGCATACTCAGAATACTGGAACCTTAAAATAACGTCATTAATATTTCATCATTAGCGCCTTCTATTTCCTCTCATTCCTTTACCTCTGTATTTACTTTCTATGTTTCCTGTAGCGTAACTATTTTATCCTCTCTCATAGATTCTCTCGTCAGTAAAAGCTGTCCTGGCCTGACCTGACATACAACTAGGTTCTCTGTTGCCCGTAGTATTATTATAACCTCTCTCATAGAGTCTCTCATCTTTATGAATATTCTTTTTCTGATCCTCCCTGCAAGTTATTGATTTACATGTCTCTATAATGTTAGCAATTTGTTTTTCCATCTCTGCTAAAAAAGCCTCTGGTATTTCCTCATCATCTGAGAATGCCTCCACATCATCATTAAAATCAGGTGACACCATTTCTTCATTCATATTAATTTCAGCAACATCTACTGCACATATTGTGCCTTGTAAGCCCTCTGTACTATCTAGTATTTTCTGACTATTGTTGCAGTCTCTGACATGATCCTCTTTCAAATCAATCCTCGTCTCTGACATACATGTATAACAATCTCTTAATACTACATCTACCGTATTTGTTTCTTCATCCTTAGTCATATAACCTGACTGAGTAGATACATCTTTTAACATGAACCTGTCTGTTCCTACACTTACATCAACCATTGTGCGAGCTATTCCGCCTAGGTCTGTGTTTGTTGACCTGTCTTTTCTGTCTTTAACTGTCTGGCTACCAGCCTCGACTAATTCTACCCTAGTTTTATTCCTCTTCGTCTCATAGTTATTTCCTCTATCTGTGTCTGATATCGTACGCACTACTGGAATTCTTTCTTTCTTCATATTCTTATCAAACCTTTCGGTGTTATGTGACATACATTTGCAGTCGTTTCGTTTAAAAGATTTGTGCTGGTAGTTGTCTCTAAACCTTGTGTCGTTGTAGTGTTCCTGGTTATGATATATATATATATCTTCTTCCAACTCTCTCATTTCTATAACCGGAGTCCTGTGTCTGTCTAGAGTCTGGTCTAGGATAAACATTGTAATGTGTTCTCATATGTCTTTCTTGCCTCAACTCTCTACCTAACCTAGCTACTTCTCTCCTCAGATATCTGACCTCCCATTTCAGTATGTCTACTTCAGGTGTTTCTGCCATTTTCTCTAATACTCTCTCTGAAAAATCTCTGTATTATTCACACTCTATGAAATATTCGGTGAAATAATCAATAATTTCTAGTAAAAAAAATATGCTAACACAGCAGTATAAATCAAACCAATGTACACTGCAATTTCAACAACAATCAAACTAATACCTAACTTAACTATCTCTTGTTCCTGGCCGAAAATACTGTCCCTCCGTCGCTGATGTTGTTGCTCCTTGTGAATGTCTCATTAATGTTCTCTAATTAACACCACTCTGAGTTCTGAATACTACCACCGTTATAAAAATAAAATTTTTTCTGTATGTCTAAATCACAAAGCGTTTGGTTAAATTATCAGCACGTGATCGCTAGTAGTCAATACTTCTCATTGTGGCCGCTTCTACGCCAAGCCGTCTCCTCCCAAATGTCGGGAATAGGCACGGGCACCAGTTTAACAAAGGAGTGTCTTTATTATTGTATTCTGCGCATATCCTATATTTCTTGGTGTAGGAATACATTAGTGTTCTCTACTATCCTAGTACTTTAGAAGATGTTCTTTGTGCTATCATATTATTCAAGAAGTTTCTCTTTAATCATCTTATCACATCTCACATCGATACATCACACGTCGATGTTTCTCAAACATTTCAATAGAGATCAGCTCTCATGAACAGTTCACTGAAGTCATTTATTATGACAATTATGATCAAGACGTATAGCTGATAACATCACTTGGAATAATATGCACGATTATATACAGTTCATTGTTTTCATCATTGTAGCAGGTAATCTCAAAGTCTCACAATATCATACTTCTCATATTCTAAATGCAATATTTAAGCAGCGTTCTCAGCTTCACAATATTCAATACTTCATACTTTAATACAAAAGCTCAGTGCTCGAAGTTTCAATGTAACAATTGCTGCATAATCACTTGATACACTGGTTCAGTCTAACACTATGTCTCTATCTCTACCTGTCTCTGAATCCAAATCTCCACCTGCATCTCTATCTCCTAATCTGTCTACCTCTCCTTTTATATTCGTAAGTTCCGTTCAATAGACCACGCCTCCAATTGTTGTATTGGTCATCGGGTCATCGGGTCATTGGGTCATTGGGTCATCCTTTGTCGCCCAAAACCGGTCGCAACTAGCGTCAACGCGTTAGTCGCTTTCATTCCGTCTGTCCAATTGTTACTTTTATTTAAATAAGTCCACCATCTCTGTCGCCGTTTGATCTACTATCCTGCCCCCAATACCTTCTTAAATATATTCACGATCATATCACTAATAATAATAATAAAAATAATAATAATAATAACTATAATCATTACGTACAAGGCTATGCTACAGAATTCCGTTCTAGCTGAATGAAGGCACAGACGCACTGCTTTCTGGACGTTCTCTCCTGTGTCGTAGTGATAGTCTAGCATTTGTTCTTTCACAAAACCGAAAAGATGATAATCACTGGGTGTCTGGTCGGGGCTATAGGGGGGTGTGGAAGAATTTCCCAACCTATTTTCTGAATTTCCTCAGTTGTCCGGAGAGCAGAGTTTTTCTCACAGCTTTGTGATCTTCAGTCAACAAAATTGGGACCCAGCGGGCACAAACTTTTCTATAGCCTAGGGTTTCAGTCATTTCCTTTACTGCATTGTGTCCTATTCCAAGATTTACAGTGATTTCAGATACTGTGACACGTATGTCTTATTTAATGATGTTGTCAACCCCTTCCATGTTACGCTCAGTGGAGGCACTTTGAGGCCGACCGCTGCGAGGAATATCTAGGATGATCATGTTTTCATCTTTGAAAGGTTTCACCCACCTCCTAACACTGCTAGCAGCCATACACACATCTTCATAAACAAGTTGAAGTGTTTGGCGAATTTCACCATCAGGGATTTTCTCTTTAACAAGGAACTCACTAACAGCACGTTGAGAAAACGAAACTTCAGCACCTGCCATTTTATTTATGTTCCGCGTGGTCACGTGACACATTATCGTGACGTCATGTGACCTCTACGTGCAGTGAAAAGGATGCATCTTAAGATGATACATCTTTATTTTCTTAATCTATAAATTTTGATTTAAAAAAAATTACTCAGGATTTTCGGTATGACATTGGTACATAGACCAGGATGGTGAGATCAGAAAAGAGGATAGAATCAGAATGGTAAAAGCAGCACTGACTTTGAAAAACCTTGGGAAATATAATTCTCAAAAGTTTTAAACACAAAAACCAAGATAAATTATTCATTTCAAATATAATATTCACCCTCACTTATGCATGCGGAAACTGGAAAACAGTTAAAGAAAAAGATAACAAATTAGATTAAGGAAAATACTCTGTATAAAATGGAACGATTTTAAGAACAAGACAAAGATAAGGCAGATGAGTGAACAACAACCTGCCTCATGGGTGATCAGAAAAAGGAAGTGGGCATAGTGTAAATTTTGTTTGATGCAAATGTACATTTATAATTAGTGGGGGGAATATTTTCTCAAGATGGTTACAAACCAACATTCCTTGACAATGTACTCCCGTACTCGAGGCCAATCGAGGTCCCTCATCATGACCGTCGACCAAAGTTCTCCCCCTCATTGGTACAGAGTTTGCTAATTTTGCCTAATCCTTAAGCATGCAGTCAACACAACAATACGGTAACGTGCAGTTCAACTTACCAAGTCTGAATTAAAGGCACAGCATTTTTAAGATGAAAGTTCTGAAGAAGATGTACATATATTTTATAATGACATAGAGACAGCACTAAAACACACAAAGTCACATCAAGTTATTATAGTCATGGGAGATTTTAATGCCAAAGTTGGTAAAGGAAGAACTTCAGACATCGTTGGTGACTATGGACTGGGGGAGAGGAATGACAGAGGTAGTAAATTATTGAATAGGCAAGAATACACAGCATGGTTGTAGGAAACACCTGGTTTAAACAACATCCTCGAAGACTGGCAACGTGGTGCAGCCCAGACAAAAAAGACTTTTAACCAAATAGACAACATATTAATCAACAAACGATTCCGCAATGCATTACTGACAACAAAAACCATGCCAGGAGCTGACTGCAATAGTGACCATGATCCACTCTGTGGAAAAGTTAGAATAAAACTAAAGAAAGCAGGCAGAAAAGTGAGAAACATCAAACTGAATACAGAACTTCTTAAAAATGACCATGAACTACGAGAACAATACAAAGTTATTATAACAAATAGATACAATGCAATAGCAAAGATAAATAGTATTGATGAACAATGGGCAATGTTAAGAGATTCTATCCACCAAACTGTTAAGGAGATAATATCACCAAAAAAAAGAAGCCTCTAAAAATAAATGTATGACAGACGACATCTTAGGACTGATGGACAAGAGGAGGAGGAGTAAAAATAACGGGGAAAAATATAGCAAGATAAATAAAGAAATAAGACGCAAATGCACAGAAGCAAAAGAAGTGTGGTTAAATGAACAGTGCAGAAAGATAGATGACTCTCATAATAAAGACAGCAAAACCATGTACAAACGAATTAGTGAACTCACAGACAGGAAAACAAAATATACCACAGGATGCCTGAAATCGAAATAAGGTAAAATGTTAATGGGAAAAGAAGACATTGTGGACAGGTGGACAGAGTATATCGATGAGCTATATGGAGGAGAAAGACCAGAATTAACATCAGATACTAAAAACTGTAATGGACCACCAATACTTGAAGATGAAATCATAGATTCCATCAAACACATGAAGAAAAGAAAAGCTACTCGGCCTGATAATATAACAATAGAAGAATAAGAGGCACTAGAGGAGACAGGAATAAAAATAATAACCAAGTTACTGAATGACATTTACAACAGTGGTTATATGCCCAGTGACATGCTTAAATCCACGTTTGTAGCATTACCAAAGAAACCAGGTGCAAAGGAATGTGATGACCACCGGACTATCAGTCTCTCAAGTCACATAACGAAGCATCTTCTGAGAATCATTATGAGAAGAACAAGGACAAAGATAAAAAATGGAAATAGCAGATGACCAGTTTGGATCTGTTGAAGGAAAGGGAACACACAATGCCATTTATACTTTACGAACACTAACAGAAAGAGCTTTAGAAGTACAGAAAGATCTCTACTTATGCTTCATTGGTTACATTAAGGCATTCGACAAGGTGAAACATAATGAAATCATTAAAATGCTTGAGGACATCAATATAGACGGCAAAGACCTGAGGATTGTAAAACATCTATACTGGCAGCAAGAAGCAGCAATTCAAGTTGAAAATAGAAATGGAAAATATCAACCTATAAAACAAGGGGTGCGACAAGGATGTGTACTATCTCCAGACCTTTTTTCTCTGTACAGCGAGAATACTCTAAGAACGATCATCACAGAACCAGGCATAAAAATTGGAGGATACAATATTAACAACCTTCGGTATGCTGACGACACAGTACTGATAGCTGAGAACCAACAAGACCTGCAAAATCTCTTGGATAAAGTCGCCAAAGAAAGTGAACAGAAAGGCCTTACTTTGAACATCAAAAAGACAGAGACTATGGTTATATCTAAGAAACAGAATCCACCAGCATGCAGTATAAAATTAAACGGAACTATTCTAAAGCAGGTGCAGAAATTCAAATACCTTGGAGCAGTAATAACTTCAGATGGGAAATGCAGAACAGAAATTAGGAACAGAATAGGCCAAGCAAAAACTACATTTCAGGGAATGAGAAACATATTATCCAACACATCCTTATCAGTGAATGTTAGAAAACGAGTTCTAAAATGCTATATTGAACCTATCTTATTATATGGAAGTGAATCATGGACAATAGGCAAGTCTGCACAAAAATCATTGGAAGCAGCAGAAATGTGGTTTATTAGAAGAATGTTGCGAATCCCCTGGACAGCAAAAATAACTAATGAAGAATGTATGAGAAGAGCTGGAGAGACAAAAACTTGTCAAAAAGATAAGAGAGAGACAATGTACTTTCATAGGACATGCAATGAGAAGAGGGGGCATTGAAAATATAACAACAGGAAAAATAGAACGAAGAAGATCAAGAGGAAGACCAAGAGAAATGATACTGGACAGTCTGAATTGATGGTGTGAGAGGAGATCACCAACTGAGCTGATGCCCTGCATGAAAGATCGTGTACTCTGGAGAAACATAATAGCCAACGCCAGTCGGCACGACACGAAGAGGAAGACCAAGAGAAATGATACTGGACAGTCTGAATTGATGGTGTGAGAGGAGATCACCAACTGAGCTGATGGCCTGCATGAATGATCGTGTACTCTGGAGAAGCATAATAGCCAACGTCAGTCGGCACGACACATGATGATGATGAATTTTAATCTTACCACACGCCACACCAGCACATACAACTGACACTGACAATCAACAGGACATCAAGACAGGTGTCATCATAATGAACGAACAATTGGATTAACAATATTAATGCAATGGAGAATTCTTCAATAATCTTCAATGATAGAAAGGCAATTTGATGAACAAATGTCAATGCAAAAAATACTTCAAGCAACCATCAATAATAGAAAAGCAATTGGATGAACAATGTCAATGCAGTGCAGGGTAATTAAGTATGGTATCATATGATAATGACTTCACATGTTTACATATTGAAAACCAGATGGACCTGAGGTCCCGGGCTCTCTTGGCCCTCCACGTAGCCTACACTACGAATCTAACGTGCAATAGCGCTTAACCCAAAGCAGCTATGGCTGCTGTGACACAATCTCCATATAACTGTGACTCTGCAGTACACGATCAGTCTACATGAAAGGCATAATAAACGAATCATACATGTTGCCGATCCAATATACCGATAAATCACATTTAAATCACACACATAATTTCCATATCTATACGTAAATACAAGACCCCCACAACACATCGAAATTCACAACTACATAATCTACACCATATGAGGTGGGCTCGGAATTATATACTAAACACGCATAATAATATAAGTACATGGAAGACACTACATCGATTGCCATGTTTCCCTTTCAATCTGACCAAGTCAATGTTTCAATATATATTCCCCCCTTCCCTTCCTCCCGAAACCAGCTACCAAATCTCGTGTACGATGACGCTTCGGTAAAGGTCGTACACCCCTCAATTCAAGCTTGTATCGTCTATAATATGTCTGTCATCTGATGAGAAGAAACAGTCAGAGAACCCCAAAAACAAGCTATCAGCTGTAACACAACAGGTCGAGAGAAATAGATCGACGGCGTGAAACTCTAAAGAGGACATTGTTAAGAGAGGCCAAATTAATAGGCATAAAATCCCTTGATGAGGTTGAAAATCACGCCGAAATAGGAAAACTTGGCGAACTACCATACAAGCTCTCTGTCACGTTTAACGGCACTGGTTGGATGTAAGATGTAATATGTAAGAATTCTGATAAGAGATCATTAATTAATCTTTTTTTTTTCTTCACGTCTGTTGCCTTACCTTCCTTTAATTTTTGAAGCTCACCTGAAAAAGAAACGAATTTTACTTTTAAAAGCTACATAAATAACAGTGCAGAATGCTAGAAAATATAACATATAAATATAACTAATACAGAAATAGTTAAAAAGGTGGCAATATTTAAAGTGATTGACAGTTATGCATTTTACAAATGGGCAAATTAGACTGATGCATATATTGGAAACCACTCTTTGATTTTATAGTGTATAGATCGCTAATTGTGCATAAATACAAGCTATGTTTACGACTTAAATAAATGGTGATTCACTGTTTAAACAAGGTTTATTTTCTGTACGTCGCACATGTACAAAGTTTGGTTTTTCAGGTAAAACTGGAGACAATTATTAACTTTGATCGAAATCAACTTCTGTATCTTCTGTTACACTTAATTAACATTATTTTACCACTGTCTGTATCACCAATTATTTCGCCACTAACAACAGTATGGAACACCTTCCTCCTTCTGTTTCTTATTGTTTCATCTTTTCCTCCTCCTCATTCTGTTTCTTCTTGTTTCATCTTTTCCTCCTCCTCCTTCTGTTTCTTCTTTTTCTTCTTTTCCTTCTCTTCTTCATTCTTCTTCTTCTTCTTTTTCTTCTTTACCTCCTACTTCTTCTGTTTCTTCTTTTTTCTTCTTTTCATTGTCTTCTTCCTTCTTCTTTTTCTTCTTTTCCTCCTCCTCCTCATGCTTCTTCTTTTTTCTTTTCTTCTTTTCCTACTCCTCATCTTTCTTACTCTTCTTCTTTTCCTCCTCCTTCTGTTTCTTCTTTTTTCTTCTTTTCCTCCTCTTCTTCCTTCTTTTCCTCCTCTTCTTCTTTCTTTTCTTCTTTTTTCTTCTTTTCCTCCTCCTCCTTCTACTTTTTCTTCTTTTTTCTTCCTTTCCTCCTCTTCTTCTTTTCTTCTTTTTCTTCTTTTCATCCTCCACGTTCTGTTTCCCCCTTTATCTTCTTTTCCTCCTTTTCTTCCTTCTTTTCTTCTTTTTGTTCTTTTCCTCCTCCTTCTTTTTCTTCTTTTTCTTCTTTTCCTCCTCTTCTTTCTTCTTTTATTCTTTTTCTTCTTTTCCTCTTCTTCTTCTTCCCTTTCTTCTTTTTCTTCTTTTACTAATCTTTTTCCCTCTTCATCTTCTTTTTCTTCGTTTACTTCTTCTCCTTCTTTCTTCTTCTTTTTCTTCCTTTCTTCCTCTTCTTCCTTCTTTTCTTCTTTTCCTCATCCTCCTTCTATTTCGTCTTTTTTCCTCCTTTTCTTCCTTTTTTTCTTCTTTTTTCTTCTTTTCCTCCTCCTCCTTCTTCTTTTACTCTTCCTTCTCCTGCTGTGAGCTGGTGTTCTGTACAGCCGATGATGTCAAGATGTTGAGGCACATCGTAGTGTCGAACTGTTTACCGGTTATGGAGCTATGTTGTTCTTCAGTTCTGAGTGGAGCCTCAAAGCAAGTATGCAATGCTTCTTAAATAGACTCCACCCACCCCACAGATTATAATGATGACTATCACATTAGCAAAACTAACTTTAATACTGGAAACGAGTACAGTTTTTTTTAGCTCATTTACTCTGTGTTTGTATGTGTTTGTTTCAGGAAATACAGTGATATTCTGTAATAGAATAACATTCTGTACAGATTGTTTTATGTGTAACTCTGTGGTTGTGGTCTGGTAGACCACAACTCATCACTGTATGCCAAGCACGGAGAAAATATCTCGTGTTTCGAGAGAATTCTGAGTCACGTGGTTTAGGTTAGGCGGGAAGTGTGAATGAGATGAGAGAGGAGTTTTGTCGTCTGAATGTTGTAGAGACAGTCGTCAGAATGTTGTAGAGACAGTCGTCAGAATGTTGTAGAGACAGATCGTATGTGAGTTTCCTCTTAAAAGGAGGTTTGATAGGGTTGTTAGGGTTAGGATGTTTGTTGTAGTGGATTGTCCTTGTTAGGACACAAAGGTTAAGTTATTATGTAGTGGTGTAAGTTAACTGTCCTTTTTAGGAAAAAAATGTGATTCTAGGTTGAAAGGTTGAGTATGGAGTTTTTCGGTATATATGAGGTTAGTATGTTTTTGATGTTGCATGTTAGTCTGAGGGTCCCATGGCGATGTTAATCGTCCAGACCATTTTTCTATTTTCATTGTAATTGTTCCATCAAGTTTACACTTCATCAGTGCAACATACATCCAACAAATGGGTTTTCATTATTAAACATTGGTTGAATTGTGGTTGATGAATCCTGTGATGTTTGGATTCATGTTAAGTGTTAACTGTGGTGTATAGTATGTTGATTTACATGTAACTGGTCATGTCGTGTATTGATGAGTAGTGTAGTCAGTGTTACCTGGGTTGTCCCGTTAGAGAGAGAATATCATTGTAACATGTGTGTGTCTCTGAGCCTAATGCTCATTGTCTGAATGTAATAGTCACGGTACATAACAGTATATGTACAAACAAGTTTATTGTTCAGTAAGATAAACAAGTTACCTCACATAGGAAGAATGACTCCCTGTTTAGAAGAGATTCTGTTTTAGTAGTACTGTGTCACTAATTTTGTAGTGACCGGAATTCTGCTTTAGTGGTGCCGAATCAGGCCACTAATCACGTCCAGTGTGTTTGTTTACACGTTGACCAGTTCATGCACGTTTTTTCTAGCCCACAGTTGTGTGTTGGTACTACGTTTTGTCAGTGGTTTTCATGTTTTGGTTAGGGATTTGTATTTTGGTTTAGAGTGAGAGACAGCTATAGCAGAAGTTGTTCAAGGCGGCGATGATGTCCAGCCTGCCCGAAAGTTTGCGCCACATCTAGTTCCTGGGTCCTAGGCAGTGCAGCTACTGACGTTTACCTGTGCCTGCAATCAAGTCCAGTGAGCCTGAACCTGAACTAGAATCTGGGACCTAGGCAGTGCAGCTACTGACACTTACCTGTGCCTGCAATCAAGGCCAGTGAGCCTGAACTTGAACTAGAATCTGGGTCCTAGGCAGTGCAGCTACTGACACTTACCTGTGCCTGCAATCAGGTCCAGTGAGCCTGAACCTGAACTAGAATCTGGGACCTAGACAGTGCAGCTACTGACACTTACCTGTGCCTGCAATCAGGTCCAGTGAGCCTGAGCCTGAACTAGAATCCGGTGAGGAACCAGAGCGGTTTGTTCCCAGCGACATTTCATCCAGCTCTACCCAGAAAGCCTTGTTACTTCTCAACCAGCTCCACCCAGACAGGGGAGGTAACATGTTGTCAAATTAACTGTTTTCTGCATTTTCAGCAGTTACTTTGGGTCTTCAGCTTTACTGCAAGAAGGAACATTCTGAACATCGCTACTTGATGAACTTTGCTAGGTTTCGCTTAAACGAGATTATTCAGCAGATAGACAGGAGTGGACAGTGATAAATGGACAGTCGTTGGATGTGCTCTTTATCTGTGGTGTAGGATCAAGGACATTTTAGATTCAGTTATATTTGAAACAGACATTTTAGGACATTCGTCTCTAGTGTCATTTGTTGAACTTTATTGAACATTTAATTTAGTTGTGATAATTGTGCATAGAATTATTGTTGAATTTCATTGAAGATAGGACTTAGTAGTTGTTAGTTTTGGTTAATTAGTAGCATTGTATGTGATTAAATTTTCTTCTACGTATAATAGTTGTATGGCATTAGTGCATGATAGTGGATAATTGATATGCCATTGCTGTGAATAATTGTTGACATTATTTTATATGGTTGTATTGTATGACTTAATTGTTATATATTGTGAATAAGTAGGTGCACTACAGAAAGACGCACGATGGCTTCAACTCCATCCACGTCCAACTTGCTGGGGTTATTGCAAGATCCCTGTCCCAAGTCAGCAATGACTTGAGGTTTTCCCACGTCATGTCAGCTGTAGCAAAGTTCGACGGGGACCCAGCAAAACTGAAACCATGGCTGGATGAGATTGATAAGCTCTGGACATCCGGAATGCTGATGTGCCCAGTAAGAAGAACTTGGTGTATTTACGCACCACAGGTTCGCTGGCAGAGTTCGTCAAACAGCGTCTCCAGATTCAAGAGACATGGGAGGAGTTTGTATCTGTTTTACTGGCACGATATGGGGTGCTGCAGACTCCTCAGGAGGCCTGGCATACGCTAGCCTCTACTCGACAGTCTCCTGGAGAGTCCATTCAAGCGCTGGCTGATCGCATCAGTGAGGCAGCCAGAGTTGCTTTCTCTGCGGCGGAATCGGTAACTCCGCTGGCGCAGAGGCAAATGGTGCAGTCGTTGTAGATGCACTACTTTCTAGAACATTAAAAGCAAAATTATTAAGAGATAAACCTATTTTCACAGGCGGTGGAGTTAGCCTTACAAGAAAATGCTCTCATGAAGTCGGTGAATCTTAGTTGTAGTTCCCGACAGGGTTATATTTCAGCTTCTATACCGGCCAGTGAGGTGACGACACATAGAGAGACTCCTAGTATGGATTCGCAGAGAGTACAGCTAGTCTCTCATCAGGAGAACTCTCGACTGCCACCTTCACACTTCGAAGAAGGTAGGACAGACCACCAGAGGTCTAATACCAGAAGGGCTAAACCTTCGAGTCCACAACCACGAGAAACCAGATCGTGTTACAATTGTGGAAAGCAAGGTCACATAGCCAGATTATGTAGGCAGAGTGTGCGAAAAGATAGTTCACATTTAAACTGAGAAGTCGGCGCATGAATAGCTCTCATGTGTCCGACCGTATTTTTACACCATCTAGGTCTGCCAAACAGTCCGTCTCATTTTCGCATGCTACACCATTACTCTCCGTGGCTGCGAATCCCCCGACTCCTACTTCTGTCCTTGTTTCTGTTGGTACCTTTAGAATTAGAGCATTGTTAGACACAGGAGCTAGTGTCTGTCTTATCAAGGATTCTGTATACAGATCCTTACGTTCTGCTCCTAAGCTATTGCCCGCTAGAATTACTCTACAGACTGTTACTGCAGCTTCCACGAGAGAAATTGGCAGAGTTTACTTACTTATCTCTAGTGCTGGAGTCACTGTTTCTCATTGCTTTTATGTGGTTCGCAACATGAACCGTTCTGCCATTCTTGGGCGTGATTTTTTGTCTCGTTCTGGTGCTATCATAGATTACAATTCGAATACACTAAACATACATAACAAGAAGATTCCTTTAGAGTTAGATGCATACATTGCTTCTATTCTTCGTGTCCAGCGTTCTTCTCTTCTTTCTCCACGTTCAGTCAATCTTATCCCCCTTAAGCTGAAAGCCCAACCATAATTTCCCTCTGGACATTCTTATATGGTTCAGGGTATTGAGACACCATTCTTACTGTCCCAACCAGAGATAGAGCTGGTAGACTCAGTATGTGAGCTCCACACTAATCGCTATCCCGTGTTGAGGGTAATTAATCATTCTAGTAAACACATCGAGCTCAAGCGTGGATGTGTTCTTGGTAAATTGACAAAACTCACAGAGTCAGTTGACTCTATCCTACAAGATTCTGGTACTGAGGAGTCAACACCTGAATGTCGATCTGAGACTATCGTTCGACAAGTTCAGTGCCCTGATGTGTACAAGGACATAATATCCAGGTTGTTGACCCAGAACAAGGATGTCTTTGCCTTGACGGATTCCGAGATTTCGCATACCTCGACAGTGCAGATGGAGATTGATACAGGCGATCATCCGCCAATCTCCAGGAAACCCTACCGCACTCCGTTGGCGAGTAGAGAGGTGATGGAGAGGGCCGTCGAGAATATGTTGCGTGACGGGATAATTTCCCGCACGATCTCAGAGTGGTCATCACCAGTTGTCTTGGTGACTAAGAAAGATGGTACATATCGTTTCTGTTGCGACTACCGTGCACTCAGTGCTGTGATACGTTCATTGTCATATCCATTGCCACGCATTGAAGATATCTTGAGCACGATAGGAAAAGCCAAATTTTTCAGCACTTTGGATGCTCGATGTGGCTTTTGGTGCATTCCCGTGTCTGAAGACGCTCAGCAGAAGTCAGCTTTTAGCTGTCATCTTGGTTGTTTCCGGTTCAACTACATGAGCTTTGGTTTAAAAGGGGCACCATCTACCTTTGTCGCACTCATGGACACAGTATTACAAGACTTAGGAAAGTTTGCACAAGCCTATATTGACGATATACTGGTGATCACTGATGGAACGATCGAAGACCATGATCGCGACTTCAGGCGGTATTCAACCGATTGCGCGAACACAAGATCAAGCTAAATCCATCAAAATCTCACTTTGCGGCTTCTGAGACAAAGTATCTCGGGTATGTCATCAGGCAGTCAGGCATATCTCCTGATCCTGAGAAGGCCAGAGCCATTGGCGAAATGCCGTCTCCTTTGAACGTGAAGGAGGTACGCTCTTTTCGGGGACGTGTAGTTATTATCGACGTTTCATTCCCCATTTTTCGGAGATTGTGGCTGCAATAGTAGACCTCACCAAGAAGGGTAATAGGTTCAAATGGTCTCCAGTCTGTCAAATGGCGTTCGAGTCTTTGAAGGATCGCCTTGCGAAGGTACCGCTTCTCTCGCATCCTGACTTGCATAAGCCACTTACATTGTATACAGATGCCTCCAATGTTGCGGTTGGAGCCTGTTTTGTGCAGACGGCTTCCACTTCTGATGGACTCTCAGTTGAAGAGCCATTATATTTCCTTTCGCAGAAGCTGTCGCGCTCTCAGACTAAGTGGTCTACTTTCGAGAGAGAAGCGTATGCTGTCCATTACGCCACGCAGAAGTTGAGATATTTTCTGGCGAATAGACGCTTCGCTGTGAAGACTGGCCATAGACCCTTGGTGGATGCATTTATCAGCAAACAGGAGATGTCAGACGTCAAGTTGCAGAGGTGGTTTGCTAACCTCCGTCCCATGGACTTTCAGATGTTGTTTCATCCGGGTGCACGGGAGGAAACGGTAGCAAGTTTCGATGATGCCACTTCTCTACCAGTACCAGTTCACGTTCTTGATAGGGAAGTCCCTCACTCACAAGGATCTGAGACATGTGACGTAAAGTCAGAGAGCGTTGTGAAGGCCTATTCACAGGCAGAGCCCCCGCTTGTAGTAGATTGCTCAGTGCAGACTGACTTGCCGTGTCCCTGTCAGCAGAAAGAGAGAGTAGAGAGGGCGACTAATACATCGTGTCCTATGGTTCAGGACGTCGCCATTAATGTATCGTGGCCTAGTGGGACCTTTCAGAGGCAGTATCAGCAAGATCGTTGTAGATCTTACTTGCCACGTCCCATTAGACAGAGATTTTCTCTTCCGCCGCCTCCTCGCTTTGTTCCCAGGTTCCCACCGTGGTACCTGAAGGAAACCCAGCAGAGAGTGGTCCCTAGGGCTCTCCCCTCAGACCACTATATGGAGGTGGATGCTTCCGCCTCAGCAGTTCCTATGTCGATGGATGACTTGCGACCTCGGCATAGGCGGAAGAAACGGAAGAGAGCCGATATCTGCCATCAGTCTCAGAAGGAACACTGTCCTCACAGTGAAGATTATTTCCCTGAAGAGACCTCACCTAGTGCCGATTGCGATACGGAGATTGATCAGTTGTACGTCTCCGATCGTAAGCTCGTTGTGGCAATAGGGCAGATAATGGATACCGTGGACTTAGAAATGTTCACGATGGAAGATCTCCATAAGGCACTTATGGAAAAGTTCCCACTATTGAAACTAGATGACAGAAAGCATTTCATATAACGTTTTGTGATCAACATATTAACTGCGCTTCATTCTACTGTATAGTTCGAAATCTATAGGGATTTCTAAAAACAAAAGCACAATAGACACTAGTTGGGTAGTATTCTTCCCATAAGGAGTTCATCCTTTGCTCCTGTCCTATTTCTATGGCAGAAGAAATAGATGGTGAAGTTCATAGAACTCATTGTTAAAATGTAGTAAATATATGTATATTATCTTTGCGCCACAAATGTTTAATGTAATTTTTTTTTACAAATTGTGCGTGCACGAAATTGTTAACTCACCTTTAGTTATCTGTTGAAGTTAGTAATTTTTTTTGCAGATATTTGATGGCGAAATATCTACTTTTAGGGGGTGGGGAGATATTCTGTAACAGAATAACATTCTGTACAGATTGTTTTATGTGTAACTCTGTGGTTGTGGTCTGGTAGACCACAACTCATCACTGTATGCCAAGCACGGAGAAAATATCTCGTGTTTCGAGAGAATTCTGAGTCACGTGGTTTAGGTTAGGCGGGAAGTGTGAATGAGATGAGAGAGGAGTTTTGTCGTCTGAATGTTGTAGAGACAGTCGTCAGAATGTTGTAGAGACAGATCGTATGTGAGTTTCCTCTTAAAAGGAGGTTTGATAGGGTTGTTAGGGTTAGGATGTTTGTTGTAGTGGATTGTCCTTGTTAGGACACAAAGGTTAAGTTATTATGTAGTGGTGTAAGTTAACTGTCCTTTTTAGGAAAAAAATGTGATTCTAGGTTGAAAGGTTGAGTATGGAGTTTTTCGGTATATATGAGGTTAGTATGTTTTTGATGTTGCATGTTAGTCTGAGGGTCCCATGGCGATGTTAATCGTCCAGACCATTTTTCTATTTTCATTGTAATTGTTCCATCAAGTTTACACTTCATCAGTGCAACATACATCCAACAAATGGGTTTTCATTATTAAACATTGGTTGAATTGTGGTTGATGAATCCTGTGATGTTTGGATTCATGTTAAGTGTTAACTGTGGTGTATAGTATGTTGATTTACATGTAACTGGTCATGTCGTGTATTGATGAGTAGTGTAGTCAGTGTTACCTGGGTTGTCCCGTTAGAGAGAGAATATCATTGTAACATGTGTGTGTCTCTGAGCCTAATGCTCATTGTCTGAATGTAATAGTCACGGTACATAACAGTATATGTACAAACAAGTTTATTGTTCAGTAAGATAAACAAGTTACCTCACATAGGAAGAATGACTCCCTGTTTAGAAGAGATTCTGTTTTAGTAGTACTGTGTCACTAATTTTGTAGTGACCGGAATTCTGCTTTAGTGGTGCCGAATCAGGCCACTAATCACGTCCAGTGTGTTGTTTACACGTTGACCAGTTCATGCACGTTTTTTCTAGCCCACAGTTGTGTGTTGGTACTACGTTTTGTCAGTGGTTTTCATGTTTTGGTTAGGGATTTGTATTTTGGTTTAGAGTGAGAGACAGCTATAGCAGAAGTTTACCTGTGCCTGCAATCAAGTCCAGTGAGCCTGAACCTGAACTAGAATCTGGGACCTAGGCAGTGCAGCTACTGACACTTACCTGTGCCTGCAATCAAGGCCAGTGAGCCTGAACTTGAACTAGAATCTGGGTCCTAGGCAGTGCAGCTACTGACACTTACCTGTGCCTGCAATCAGGTCCAGTGAGCCTGAACCTGAACTAGAATCTGGGACCTAGACAGTGCAGCTACTGACACTTACCTGTGCCTGCAATCAGGTCCAGTGAGCCTGAGCCTGAACTAGAATCCGGTGAGGAACCAGAGCGGTTTGTTCCCAGCGACATTTCATCCAGCTCTACCCAGAAAGCCTTGTTACTTCTCAACCAGCTCCACCCAGACAGGGGAGGTAACATGTTGTCAAATTAACTGTTTTCTGCATTTTCAGCAGTTACTTTGGGTCTTCAGCTTTACTGCAAGAAGGAACATTCTGAACATCGCTACTTGATGAACTTTGCTAGGTTTCGCTTAAACGAGATTATTCAGCAGATAGACAGGAGTGGACAGTGATAAATGGACAGTCGTTGGATGTGCTCTTTATCTGTGGTGTAGGATCAAGGACATTTTAGATTCAGTTATATTTGAAACAGACATTTTAGGACATTCGTCTCTAGTGTCATTTGTTGAACTTTATTGAACATTTAATTTAGTTGTGATAATTGTGCATAGAATTATTGTTGAATTTCATTGAAGATAGGACTTAGTAGTTGTTAGTTTTGGTTAATTAGTAGCATTGTATGTGATTAAATTTTCTTCTACGTATAATAGTTGTATGGCATTAGTGCATGATAGTGGATAATTGATATGCCATTGCTGTGAATAATTGTTGACATTATTTTATATGGTTGTATTGTATTGACTTAATTGTTATATATTGTGAATAAGTAGGTGCACTACAGAAAGACGCACGATGGCTTCAACTCCATCCACGTCCAACTTGCTGGGGTTATTGCAAGATCCCTGTCCCAAGTCAGCAATGACTTGAGGTTTTCCCACGTCATGTCAGCTGTAGCAAAGTTCGACGGGGACCCAGCAAAACTGAAACCATGGCTGGATGAGATTGATAAGCTCATGGACATCCGGAATGCTGATGTGCCCAGTAAGAAGAACTTGGTGTATTTACGCACCACAGGTTCGCTGGCAGAGTTCGTCAAACAGCGTCTCCAGATTCAAGAGACATGGGAGGAGTTTGTATCTGTTTTACTGGCACGATATGGGGTGCTGCAGACTCCTCAGGAGGCCTGGCATACGCTAGCCTCTACTCGACAGTCTCCTGGAGAGTCCATTCAAGCGCTGGCTGATCGCATCAGTGAGGCAGCCAGAGTTGCTTTCTCTGCGGCGGAATCGGTAACTCCGCTGGCGCAGAGGCAAATGGTGCAGTCGTTTGTAGATGCACTACTTTCTAGAACATTAAAAGCAAAATTATTAAGAGATAAACCTATTTTCACAGGCGGTGGAGTTAGCCTTACAAGAAAATGCTCTCATGAAGTCGGTGAATCTTAGTTGTAGTTCCCGACAGGGTTATATTTCAGCTTCTATACCGGCCAGTGAGGTGACGACACATAGAGAGACTCCTAGTATGGATTCGCAGAGAGTACAGCTAGTCTCTCATCAGGAGAACTCTCGACTGCCACCTTCACACTTCGAAGAAGGTAGGACAGACCACCAGAGGTCTAATACCAGAAGGGCTAAACCTTCGAGTCCACAACCACGAGAAACCAGATCGTGTTACAATTGTGGAAAGCAAGGTCACATAGCCAGATTATGTAGGCAGAGTGTGCGAAAAGATAGTTCACATTTAAACTGAGAAGTCGGCGCATGAATAGCTCTCATGTGTCCGACCGTATTTTTACACCATCTAGGTCTGCCAAACAGTCCGTCTCATTTTCGCATGCTACACCATTACTCTCCGTGGCTGCGAATCCCCCGACTCCTACTTCTGTCCTTGTTTCTGTTGGTACCTTTAGAATTAGAGCATTGTTAGACACAGGAGCTAGTGTCTGTCTTATCAAGGATTCTGTATACAGATCCTTACGTTCTGCTCCTAAGCTATTGCCCGCTAGAATTACTCTACAGACTGTTACTGCAGCTTCCACGAGAGAAATTGGCAGAGTTTACTTACTTATCTCTAGTGCTGGAGTCACTGTTTCTCATTGCTTTTATGTGGTTCGCAACATGAACCGTTCTGCCATTCTTGGGCGTGATTTTTTGTCTCGTTCTGGTGCTATCATAGATTACAATTCGAATACACTAAACATACATAACAAGAAGATTCCTTTAGAGTTAGATGCATACATTGCTTCTATTCTTCGTGTCCAGCGTTCTTCTCTTCTTTCTCCACGTTCAGTCAATCTTATCCCCCTTAAGCTGAAAGCCCAACCATAATTTCCCTCTGGACATTCTTATATGGTTCAGGGTATTGAGACACCATTCTTACTGTCCCAACCAGAGATAGAGCTGGTAGACTCAGTATGTGAGCTCCACACTAATCGCTATCCCGTGTTGAGGGTAATTAATCATTCTAGTAAACACATCGAGCTCAAGCGTGGATGTGTTCTTGGTAAATTGACAAAACTCACAGAGTCAGTTGACTCTATCCTACAAGATTCTGGTACTGAGGAGTCAACACCTGAATGTCGATCTGAGACTATCGTTCGACAAGTTCAGTGCCCTGATGTGTACAAGGACATAATATCCAGGTTGTTGACCCAGAACAAGGATGTCTTTGCCTTGACGGATTCCGAGATTTCGCATACCTCGACAGTGCAGATGGAGATTGATACAGGCGATCATCCGCCAATCTCCAGGAAACCCTACCGCACTCCGTTGGCGAGTAGAGAGGTGATGGAGAGGGCCGTCGAGAATATGTTGCGTGACGGGATAATTTCCCGCACGATCTCAGAGTGGTCATCACCAGTTGTCTTGGTGACTAAGAAAGATGGTACATATCGTTTCTGTTGCGACTACCGTGCACTCAGTGCTGTGATACGTTCATTGTCATATCCATTGCCACGCATTGAAGATATCTTGAGCACGATAGGAAAAGCCAAATTTTTCAGCATTTGGATGCTCGATGTGGCTTTTGGTGCATTCCCGTGTCTGAAGACGCTCAGCAGAAGTCAGCTTTTAGCTGTCATCTTGGTTGTTTCCGGTTCAACTACATGAGCTTTGGTTTAAAAGGGGCACCATCTACCTTTGTCGCACTCATGGACACAGTATTACAAGACTTAGGAAAGTTTGCACAAGCCTATATTGACGATATACTGGTGATCACTGATGGAACGATCGAAGACCATGATCGCGACTTCAGGCGGTATTCAACCGATTGCGCGAACACAAGATCAAGCTAAATCCATCAAAATCTCACTTTGCGGCTTCTGAGACAAAGTATCTCGGGTATGTCATCAGGCAGTCAGGCATATCTCCTGATCCTGAGAAGGCCAGAGCCATTGGCGAAATGCCGTCTCCTTTGAACGTGAAGGAGGTACGCTCTTTTCTGGGGACGTGTAGTTATTATCGACGTTTCATTCCCCATTTTTCGGAGATTGTGGCTGCAATAGTAGACCTCACCAAGAAGGGTAATAGGTTCAAATGGTCTCCAGTCTGTCAAATGGCGTTCGAGTCTTTGAAGGATCGCCTTGCGAAGGTACCGCTTCTCTCGCATCCTGACTTGCATAAGCCACTTACATTGTATACAGATGCCTCCAATGTTGCGGTTGGAGCCTGTTTTGTGCAGACGGCTTCCACTTCTGATGGACTCTCAGTTGAAGAGCCATTATATTTCCTTTCGCAGAAGCTGTCGCGCTCTCAGACTAAGTGGTCTACTTTCGAGAGAGAAGCGTATGCTGTCCATTACGCCACGCAGAAGTTGAGATATTTTCTGGCGAATAGACGCTTCGCTGTGAAGACTGGCCATAGACCCTTGGTGGATGCATTTATCAGCAAACAGGAGATGTCAGACGTCAAGTTGCAGAGGTGGTTTGCTAACCTCCGTCCCATGGACTTTCAGATGTTGTTTCATCCGGGTGCACGGGAGGAAACGGTAGCAAGTTTCGATGATGCCACTTCTCTACCAGTACCAGTTCACGTTCTTGATAGGGAAGTCCCTCACTCACAAGGATCTGAGACATGTGACGTAAAGTCAGAGAGCGTTGTGAAGGCCTATTCACAGGCAGAGCCCCCGCTTGTAGTAGATTGCTCAGTGCAGACTGACTTGCCGTGTCCCTGTCAGCAGAAAGAGAGAGTAGAGAGGGCGACTAATACATCGTGTCCTATGGTTCAGGACGTCGCCATTAATGTATCGTGGCCTAGTGGGACCTTTCAGAGGCAGTATCAGCAAGATCGTTGTAGATCTTACTTGCCACGTCCCATTAGACAGAGATTTTCTCTTCCGCCGCCTCCTCGCTTTGTTCCCAGGCTCCCACCGTGGTACCTGAAGGAAACCCAGCAGAGAGTGGTCCCTAGGGCTCAACCCTCAGACGGCTATATGGAGGTGGATGCTTCCGCCTCAGCAGTTCCTATGTCGATGGATGACTTGCGACCTCGGCATAGGCGGAAGAAACGGAAGAGAGCCGATATCTGCCATCAGTCTCAGAAGGAACACTGTCCTCACAGTGAAGATTATTTCCCTGAAGAGACCTCACCTAGTGCCGATTGCGATACGGAGATTGATCAGTTGTACGTCTCCGATCGTAAGCTCGTTGTGGCAATAGGGCAGATAATGGATACCGTGGACTTAGAAATGTTCACGATGGAAGATCTCCATAAGGCACTTATGGAAAAGTTCCCACTATTGAAACTAGATGACAGAAAGCATTTCATATAACGTTTTGTGATCAACATATTAACTGCGCTTCATTCTACTGTATAGTTCGAAATCTATAGGGATTTCTAAAAACAAAAGCACAATAGACACTAGTTGGGTAGTATTCTTCCCATAAGGAGTTCATCCTTTGCTCCTGTCCTATTTCTATGGCAGAAGAAATAGATGGTGAAGTTCATAGAACTCATTGTTAAAATGTAGTAAATATATGTATATTTATCTTTGCGCCACAAATGTTTAATGTAATTTTTTTTTACAAATTGTGCGTGCACGAAATTGTTAACTCACCTTTAGTTATCTGTTGAAGTTAGTAATTTTTTTTGCAGATATTTGATGGCGAAATATCTACTTTTAGGGGGTGGGGAGATATTCTGTAACAGAATAACATTCTGTACAGATTGTTTTATGTGTAACTCTGTGGTTGTGGTCTGGTAGACCACAACTCATCACTGTATGCCAAGCACGGAGAAAATATCTCGTGTTTCGAGAGAATTCTGAGTCACGTGGTTTAGGTTAGGCGGGAAGTGTGAATGAGATGAGAGAGGAGTTTTGTCGTCTGAATGTTGTAGAGACAGTCGTCAGAATGTTGTAGAGACAGATCGTATGTGAGTTTCCTCTTAAAAGGAGGTTTGATAGGGTTGTTAGGGTTAGGATGTTTGTTGTAGTGGATTGTCCTTGTTAGGACACAAAGGTTAAGTTATTATGTAGTGGTGTAAGTTAACTGTCCTTTTTAGGAAAAAAATGTGATTCTAGGTTGAAAGGTTGAGTATGGAGTTTTTCGGTATATATGAGGTTAGTATGTTTTTGATGTTGCATGTTAGTCTGAGGGTCCCATGGCGATGTTAATCGTCCAGACCATTTTTCTATTTCATTGTAATTGTTCCATCAAGTTTACACTTCATCAGTGCAACATACATCCAACAAATGGGTTTTCATTATTAAACATTGGTTGAATTGTGGTTGATGAATCCTGTGATGTTTGGATTCATGTTAAGTGTTAACTGTGGTGTATAGTATGTTGATTTACATGTAACTGGTCATGTCGTGTATTGATGAGTAGTGTAGTCAGTGTTACCTGGGTTGTCCCGTTACAGAGAAGATATCATTGTAACATGTGTGTGTCTCTGAGCCTAATGCTCATTGTCTGAATGTAATAGTCACGGTACATAACAGTATATGTACAAACAAGTTTATTGTTCAGTAAGATAAACAAGTTACCTCACATAGGAAGAATGACTCCCTGTTTAGAAGAGATTCTGTTTTAGTAGTACTGTGTCACTAATTTTGTAGTGACCGGAACTCTGCTTTAACCTTGTAAACCGAACTTAATCCACTTCAGAACTCTCTTCGGGTTTCAAGACACTTTTTCCTCTTTAAAATAATAGAAACTGGATTAATCCGTTCCTGGATTTCACGAACTCAAATTTTCAAAATGATTTTAACAGTAAATACATCGGATTTTATGGCAAAATATTAACAAATAATAATAGTATTTGAATAAAAATGTAAATTAATAAAATCAAAAGTATAAAAACCCGTATTTACCTTAAAAAGGAATGATGATGGCGCATGTGGAAGCTGGAGGAGGAGAGAGATTATTGCTTGGAAAGCAAGACACCTTCAATGAATACATCAGGTAACTGCATTTCTGGTGGTTCTGGTATCTGCATTCTGTGCCTTTTCATGCCCTTTGCTAAAGTCCCTCTTGTAGAGAGCTTGGGGTCACTGGTCATGGTGTCTTTTGAGAACCAACGTTCCAAAGTGGTCTGAAGTTGATGACCTTTTTTAGCTTTTCAAAACTGTTCAATGATGTTGTCACTGAACTAGTCAACACACCTGTTAACAAGAGCTTCATTAGGGTGCCACTTGTCAATGACTGCCTTGGTTTTTGACACATGCTGAGAAGATCCTTGATTTCAACAGTCGGAATGGTTCCAGCATCTCCCTCTTCCTCCTCTTAAGAAATTTCTTCTGCGACTTTTTTCTGCTGCTGCTGGTTGAGGTGCTGAAGCTCTTCCGTTGTCAGCTCAATCCTGAGATCGTCCACTAACTCGTTGATATTCTCTTCGCTGACTTCCAAACCCATGGAATTGCCCAGAGATATGATGTCAAGAACAACAGGTGGTTCCTCAAAGCCTTCGAAGCCCTTTGCAGCAGTACATTCAGGCCAGAAACTTTTTCCAGCCAGAGTTCATTGTCCTCAAAGACACTTCCCTCCATGCTTTCTCAATGATTCTTAGGCAATGGTGGATGTTGTAGTGATCCTTCCAGAACTCACTGAGGGTCCGTTCTGTTTCATGTTTAACTTCAAAAGATTGCTGGAACATAGCCTTGGTGTACAATTTTTTGAAGTTCGAGATCGCATGCTAGTCCATGGGCTGGATAAGAGGAGTGGTATTGGGGGCAAATATTTTATCTTGATGAAGCTAAGAGAAGCGTTCAGAAACTAATACCGTACTTTTCAGCTAATAATGAAGATAGAAGCATGACATTTTGCATACTTTAAATATGGCACGTGCCGATTGTGTGAATTAAATTGCATTGCAACCGGCCAAAGAATAAAACTGCACTAACCGTTGAAATTGAGCGTTTTAGCAACTTGCGGTATAAGAAGCGAATTGTGATAGAATTGCTCGTTGCAGAGAGGGAAACTGTTGTGGACTTCCGGCGTGACGTGAAAGATGGCGGTCGTTTTTAAAACGCTCTCGCCGGCATGCAGAAATCAGCGGAATTCCGCTTGATCTGTTACATATCATGTACCGGGAGTTGGGCATAAGGCTAACAACCTTATCCTGGGACCTATCTAGAGGCAACTCCAGATGGGAAAAAAAGATATCGTTATGGAAACTCGCAGAGAAACCAACCGAGCATCAGGGATGCCAACTCCGAAGAGCTCATTTGTCGGCCCCAAACATGTGACAAGGGTTGGATTCTGGAATGTGAGAACGATGGCAGCACCAACAAAAACTACTCAGGTCATCAAAGAAATGGAGAGATACCATCTAGACATACTGGGCATCAGCGAAATGCGATGGCCAGAAGCAGGTAAAAGATCGGCGGAAACGGTAAGTTAATTATACATTCAGGCAGAAATGACGATAAATTCCGAGACGGAGTGGGCATTATTATGTCAAATGTAGCTGCAAAGAGCCTTATAGAATGGGAACCGGTGAACAGTCGTATAATAAGAGCATGATACAACCTAAGACACGGAAGAATGACAATAATACAGTGTTATGCACCCACGAATGATGCAGATGATGATGTGAAAGACGACTTCTATCACCAACTACAACAAATCATCAACAAAGTCCCTAAACACGACATCCTAATTCCTATGGGGGACTTCAATGCTAAGGTAGGGAAGGATAATACCGACGTTGAAAAAGTGATGGGGAAAGAAGGAATTGACATGGTTAATCAGAATGGAGAAAGATTAATTGAAATATGTCTAACAGAGGGCATGGTCATTGGAGACACAATATTTCCACACAAAGAGATACATAAAACAACGTGGATATCTCCAGATGATAGAACTAGAAACCAGACAGACCATTTTTGTATTAGAAAGCAATACAGAACATCTCTCATGGATGTAAGGGCTTATAGGGGTGCAGATGTCAACAGTGATCACAACCTTTGCATAGGGAAAATAAAACTAAAATTGAAAAGTCGACACAAGAAATCAGTACACAGAAAGATAAACAGCCACAGCCTACAAGAAGAAAATACTAACAGTATTTTCAATCATGAACTTGCCAATCATTCCAAAACACCCAGTGAAGTTGAGGAGATAGGTATAGATGAGTTATGGAATTCTTACAGCACAGCGATAATCACAGCAGCAAAAGTAAGCGCTGGATTGGAAAAACCAAATAGAAAAGCATGGATATCAGATAAAATATGGAAGTATATACATGAAAGACGAGCAGTCAAATTAAACATGTTGAATGCAAAAGCAGATCATGAAAGAGATTCGGCAAAAGAAAAATACAAAGACATAGACAAGAAAGTAAAAAGTTCTGCTAGAAGGGATAAAAGAGAATACATAGACAATATGGCGAAAGAGGCAGAAAAAGCAGCAAAAACAGGAGACAGCAAAACTTTATATAACATACAAAAGAGGCTAACAGATACTATTACATCTAAAGAAAGACCAATCCTTAGCAAAACTGGAACACTATTAACATCAAATAAAGACCAAAAGCAAAGATGGGCTGAACACTTCCAAGAAATACTCAATCGACTACACCCAAAAGAATTGTTAAACCTTGAAACTGACTTACCAGCCCCACAACTAAATGTCGACCTAGATGAAATTAAATTGCATGAAATTGAAACAGCAGTGAATTTAATGGCTAACAACAAAGCTGCAGGTGAAGATGAAATAACAGCCGAGATGCTAAAAGCTATCAATAGTGACAACATGAGACAACTACAGAGAATGTTCAACAAGATTTGGAAAGAAGAAAAGGTCCCTTCTAATTGGAAGAAGGGAATCATTGTTAAAATACCAAAAAAGGGCAACTTTAGTGACTGTAACAACTGAGAGGAGTAACCGTAATATCATTTGTGTCAAAAGTATTTTGCAAGGTCATTTTGAATAGACTCAAAGATATAGTGGATACTGCAATGAGAGAAGAACAAGCAGGATTTCGAAAAGGGAGAAGCTGTCTCGACCAGATCTTTACTCTCAGAATAATACTTGAAGAACATATTGAAAAGCAGAAACCATTAATACTGAAATTCATAGATTTTAAAAAGGCATTTGATAGCATACACAGAGATTCATTATGGAGAATTTTAAGTCTATATGGAATACCATCTAAAATTGTCAACATCATTAAGGACTTATATAATGGATATGGTTGTGCAGTCAAGACAGAAGAAGGGATGAGTGAATGGTTCCAGATTGAAACAGGCGTGAAACAAGGATGTATACTGTCTCCTTTTCTTTTTGGGATTACAATAGACTTCATAATGACAAAATGCTGCACAGGTAACACAGGTATTGACTGGGTACATGGGACCCAACTAGAAGATCTTGATTTTGTTGATGACATAACTCTTATCAGTAATAATGTGAATTCCATGCAAGAAAAAACAGATAGCCTATCTTCACTGGCTAGCAAAATAAGACTTGAAATTAACCAGGACAAAACAAAAATAATGAAAATTCCCATCAATCAAAATGGAAAAATACACATAGAAGGGACATATATTGAAGAAGTCAATCAATTTGCATACCTTGGCAGCTACATAGACCAGGATGGTGATACTAGAAAGGAAGTTAGGATCAGAATTCCAAAAGCAGCATCAATCGTCAAGAATCTTGAGAACATATGGAATTCAAAAGTTATAAGCACAAAAACCAAGTTAAGAATATTCAATTCAAATGTAATATCCACCCTCATTTATGCATGCGAAAGCTGGAAAACAACTAAAGAAATAGAAAAGAAATTAAACTCTTTTGAAAACAAATGCCTAAGGAAAATACTCGGCATCAAGTGGAATGAATTCAAGAACAATGCAGAGATAAGACAGATGACTGAACAACAACCAGTCTCACGGGTGATCAGGAAAAGGAGATGGACATATGTTGGTCACTTGATGAGAAGAAATGATCAGAGAATCCCAAAACAAGCTATCAAGTGGAACACAACAGGCCGAAGAAAAAGAGGCAGACCGCGTGAAACTCTGAAGAGGACATTATTAAGAGAGGCCAAGTTAACAGGCATAAAATCCTTTGATGAGGTTGAAAGACTCGCCGAAGACAGGAAAAATTGGCGAACTACTTTGCGAGTCCTATGTGACATTTAACGGCACGGGAAGGATATAAGATATAAGATGTAAAGTATGCATTCGACAGGAGTACAGTTAGAGGCTGGGTTCAGAGAAGCAAAGAATCAGTAAGTGGAGATTAGGAGTTGCATGATCGATCGCGTTGTGGACGTCCTGCCACAGCCACCAATGCAGAAATGTTGAAATGCGCTCAGGACATTATTCTTGCTGATAGGCTTATCACTACTCAACAACTGGCCTTAAAGCTATCAGTCAGCAGTAGTAGTGCAAATGCAATTATAAAATCTCTCGGATTTTCTAAGGTTTGTTTCGAAGTCTCACAAATGACCATCGATTTCAAAGGAAAGCAATTTATTTTGAATTGCTGGAGCTTTTCAGTGCTGATGGAGAGAACTTTTTTGGCTAAGATCGTAACAGGTGACGACACCTGAGCACATCATTTTGAACCTGTACACAAAGACAGTCAATGGAGTGACATCATCTGAAATCACTACGAGGAAAAAAAATCAAGACAACTCCTTCAGCTGGAAAGTTCATGATTAATGTCTTTTGGGACATTGAAGGTGTGATCCTTGTGGATATTATGCCAAGAGGAGAGATAATCAGTTCGCACGCTTACATTAACACATTGAAAAAACTCAATTAACGTTTCCGCAGAGTTCGACCGCACAAGAATCCACCAGACCTGCTTCTCCTTCACGATAATGCACGATCTCACACAGGTCTTTCAACACCAAATTGGATTGGATTGTACTACCCTATCCACCCTATAGTCCCGATTTGGCACCCTCTGATGTCCATCTGTTTGGTCCACTTAAAGATGCACTCTGAGGGGCAAGATTTGAAGATGACGAAGGAGTGGTTCATGCAGTGAAGAAATGGCTACATAATCAAGAGAACATCTGGTACGGACTAGGAATACATGCAGTTGTTTCGCAGTGGCGTAAAGCCGTACAGGTTGATGGGGATGAGGCTGAATAATATTTTTACATGACATATCCATGTATATCGTGTATAAATGTCATTCTTTTTGAATAAACAGCTCCTGAGAAAAAGGATGTGGTGCATTACCTTCTGAACGCCCTTCTTATATTCGCCCACCAAATCATCTTCTAAGCCTGGAGGATGGGCAGGAGAATTGTCCAATACAAGAAGAGCCTTCATGGGGAGATTTTTCTCCTGCAGATAAGCCTTTACTGAAGGAGCAAACTCCTGGTGTATCCATTCAGTGAAGAACTGCCTGGTAACCCAGGCTTTCACATTCCATCTCCACATAACATTAAGTTTGCTCTTAATGATGTTGTTCTTCTTAAAGTCTCGTGGATTCTCTGAATGGTACACGAGGAGAAGTTTGATCTTGCAGTCCCCACTAGCATTACCACACAGCAAGAGAGTAAGGCGGTCTTTCATTGGCTTATGGCCTAGTACAGACCTTTCTTCCTTTGAGATATACGTCCGCCTAGGCATCTTTTTCCAACAGAGGCCTGTTTCGTCACAACTGAACATTTGGTTGGAAACATACCCCTCATTGTTCACAAACTCCTTAAACTCCTCTACAAACTTTTCTGCTGCTTCCGAATTAGACCTGGCAGTCTCTCCGCACATAACAACACTGTATCCCAGTCTGTTTCTTAAAGTTCTCGAACCACCCCTTACTGGCTTTAAACTCCTCCTTTTGAGCACCAATATCAGGCATGCCTTTCACTATATCATCGTGGAGGACCTTTGGTTTCTCACAAATTATCGCCTCAGAAATCACATCACCAACCACCTGCTTTTTCATTAATCCAAACTAAAAGGAGTTTTTCCAAATCTTCCATACTTTTTGATCTCCTATAGGTCAGTGTTGTAACCCCTTTCGCCACATCAGCTGTTTTGATAGCTTCTTTATTTTTGAAATTCGTACAAACAGTTGATATAGGCACCCCGAACATAGCGAGATCAGACACGCGTGTACCGCTTTCACGCTTAACGATAAGATTAACTCTTAACTTCAAGTGTAGCTCTAACAGCTTTCCTCTTACTCTTGTTTTTATTCTTGTTTTCCTTACTATACTTTTTAGGATCCATGGCGAATACACTATGTTGTTATTACATAAAAAAAATAACATAAAACAGGCACAAAAGCATAAACTTAGCAGCGAAAATGACACGAGAAGCTTTCACTACAGCTTCCGACAACGGACTGAACAACAAAACTTAGGGGGGGGGGGGGGCGAACGCTCGGGAAATGTATACACAAACACACACTAACAATGTGCTGGCCGCTCTGACTCCAAAGCAGCGTTCGGATTTCTAGACAAAATTTACTAGAAATTGTTGTTAGTTTCCAAGTTGTTCGAGTTCTGGGGCATTCTGATTCCGGGGTCAGTACTGTATACTCTTAGATGCCTTTTTTAAAAATGTCAGTTGTCTTTTAATATGAAAATAAATACCAATAATGAACATATAAACTGATCTGCTGGGATATTTTATTTATGTCGCTCGTGAAATGTTAAGTATAGTTTACATTTATCTGTGTGATATCGTTTGATGAGGTGTTACAGGAGATAAATTATTATAACCACGGGATAAGTCTCTGTGGATCGTGTCGAATGTGAGTGAGGCTCGCGACTGATGAATGCAGGACGGTGAAATGTATACATATAATTACATATGCCGTAAGTGCTTTCTATGGAGATTAATTTTAACGAAAAAAGCAAAGAAGAAATACAAAACTTGATATTATGTTCTAGTAGACAGATGTTGCATAACGCATATTTAGAGATTAGATTTATGAAAGAACACTTCATGCTCCATATATTCTTAATATACACAATATTTTTTCAACCTTTTTTGTATGCTCTTGGCAGTTATTATATAATGCATTATTGAACTTTAAAGAAATGAACGTTTTAATGAACCCATACCTTTTGTGCAATTGTGAACTGAAACAACGAAATTAAGAATAGTTAGTATTATAAGGCAGGTAATGCTTTTAAGATCAATTATGTAAACGTTTACAGAACTGTATACATGCTGTTTGGGAGACAAAGTTCCCCAAGGGACATGCAAATGAATGAATGAATGAATGAATGAATACAGAATAACTTCTTCTTCTTCTTCACTTTCAGGACCATTAAAGTTCATTGCTGCAGATAAAGTTCGCCTTCATTCTTCTCTATTCTTTTCTTCCCTCTTCAGCTGGTGGCATGAATTTCCTTCTCTATTTTAAGCAAATCAAGGATTAACCTTTGTACGTTAATATTTAAAAATAACATTGTTCTTTTTATATCAAACAAAAGTGATACTTTTATTATAAGTGATTAATATATTCTATTATTGAATTTGTCTTTCAGAAACAAATATATTTATATGACAAACGAAGTTGTTCGCTGTAGGATTGGAAAAATACTTTTCTCTCTATCTCTTTGTGGAATTAGTACTTTAATAGTTGGTTACAAGTTAACACTCTAGGTGTCATGCACAAGATATTTACAAGATCAGAAAACAAATCCTGAATAATTCCAGCTATTATTATATTACATGTGTTGAATAATATCTTATTTTAAAATAAAAAATCAGTAGGTCAGATCACAGTGAATGCCGTGTTGGTAAAAAAGAAGATAGTTATCTTCCTTCTCATCCTTTTTCTTCTTCTTCTTTTTCTCTTCCTCCTCCTCCTCCTCCTCCTTCTTCTTCTTCTTCTTCTTCTCTCAAACGTACGTTTTATATCTATGACTACATCAGTTATATGATTTCTGTGTGATATTCACTTCATCATATGAGCTAATGTTCTGATTTAATACAGAATTAGATAATGTGGAGTTATGACGCATTACGCTTCAAAATGTAATCTGTTTAATATATATTTATTTAATTATTTCGTGTAATAATTACCATACAGGACAGCAATTTTGTTATTAAAGATATAATTATTTCTCCACTTACGTCCTTTTTCTTTTTGAAGGTCAGCTGAAAACAATTTCCGGAAATATGTGTGAGTATATATATATATATATATATATATATATATATATATATAATAAAAAGAAATAAATATAAACAAACAAAAGCTGCTACAGTAAAGGTGTGTTAACAGCTAATTAGACTTTTAAGAAGATAAACAGCTTTATTCCTTCGTGGAGTTCGTAGCTGTTCACAGCAGCACAGTTCCTAAGCCGAGCCGTCACAACTATGCTGTGTAACAGAATAAGCTGAGATCATTAATTATTGCTTATTTTTTTAAGTACAAGGGATGTAATCAATTTAAAATGTTAGGGTTTGTTCAGTCCCTTGGTAGAATATTGATTTTTTACTCAGCTCACTTTGCTCGTGATAAGAAAGTTACGCATCAGCAGGGAGTCTTGACTAGTATGTAATGTTTCACGTGGGATTTGTATTAACTATATGTTTGTTTAAACAGCAGACAAATAGTAGCCACAGCTTGGTAACTTCATGGGATGTTTGTGTAAGGTAGCTTTGGCTCATAGAAATTAGGAATTCTCGGGGTATTACTTTTTAGGGTAGATTTTTAGGAAGGGTGAATACAGTTCAGAGGAAGGTTTAACCAGCTGATTTTTTGTGAAGGTGGATCCTTGTGAGGGATTTTGTAGGAGTCAGTAGCAGTTTTAAGTGAGAACAGCCATGTCTTAGTTCGGGTGTGGTAACGTTTATTGTCAGTTTTAGAGCACACGTTTTCTGTATTATTATGTAGAGATTATGTAGTAGCCTCCTTGTTAGGACCACAGCATACTGTTATGTTTTTTCTTACTCTTGGAAGATGAATTGTTATAATGGAGATGTTATACATTCCAGAATTTGTAAGTAGTAATTTCTTGTAACTTCCTTGTGGTAGAATGTTCTTCCTTATGCCATGGTCTGCGTGCCCGACAAGATTTCATGTCACATGTTTTGTCACTACCGTATGGTAGAATGTTTCTTCCTTATAGCATGGAATGCATGCCCGACATCTCTTCCTTCTCCTCTTTTGAGCTGGTGTTCTGTACAGCCGATGCTGTGAAGATATTGAGGCACATCGTAGTGTCCAACTGTTTGCTGGTTATGGAGCTATTTTGTTCTTCAGTTCTGGGTGGAGCCTCAAAGCAGGTGTACAATGCTTCTTAAGTAGACTCCACCTAACACACAGATTATGATGATGACTACCACATTAGCCAAGCTAACTTTAATACTGGAAACGAGTATAGTTTTTTTTTTTAGCTCATTTACTCTGTGTGTGTATGTGCTTTTTTCAGGAAATATTTTCTTGACTGCCTTTTTTAAAAATATCAGTTGTCTTTTAATATGAAAATAGACACCAATAATGAACATATAAATTGATCTGCTTGGATATTTTATTTATGTCGCTCGTAAAATGTTAAATATAGTTTACATTTATCTGTGTGATATCGTTTGATGAGGCATTACAGGAAATAAGTTATTATAACCAGGGGATAAGTCTTTGTGGACAGTGTCGAATGAGGGTGAGGCTCGCGATTGATGAATGCAGGACGTTGAAATGTATACATATAATTACATATGCCGTAAGTGGTTTCTATGAGATTAATTTTAACGAAAATAGCGAATATTATTTAATAGTAGACAGATGTTGAGAAAACTTAAATATTTTGGACACATTAATCGTCATGATAATTTGGAGAAGACATAATGGGAAAAAGAAAGAGAGGAAGACCAAGGTGAAGATGGCTGCAAGACATCGTTGATAATCTGCAAATAGATTCATTAGGAGCAGGGCATCTTGCTTACAACTGAGAGGCCTACAGGAAAGCTGTTAGGGAGGCAAAGTTCCTCAATGGACATGCAAATGACTGACTGACTGAGACAGATATTTCATAACGCATATTTAGAGGTTAGTGCCTCTATTTGTGAAAGGACACTTCATACACTCCTAGTATACACAAGTTTTTTTTCAACCTTTTTGGTATGATGTTGCCAGTTGTTATAGAATGCATTACTGAACTTTAAAAAAATTAACGTTTTAATGAACTCATACCTTCTGCGTACTTGAGACCTGAAGCAACGAAATTAAGAAGAGTTAGTATTATAAGGCAGACATTGCCTTTAGGAGCAATTAAGTAAATGTATACAAAATAACTTCTTCTTCTTCTTCACTTTCAGGACCATTAAATTTCATTGCTGCAGATAAAGTTCACCTTCATACTTCTCTATTATTTTCTTCCCTCTTCAGCTGGTGACATCAATTTTCTTTATGTCATATTCAACCTTGTCTCTTCATCTCTGTGTTGGTCTACCTCTCGACCTTGTTCCTTCATCACGTGTACATACATCATTTTTGTTTGCCTGGTCTCCTCCATTCTTTCTATAAGACCCAACAAGCGTACTCTGGTCAGTTTCAAGATGTTTGTAATCCGCTGTGATTTAAGTAAATCAGCTTTTAAGTTTAATTTTCTTTCTAGCTCTCCGTTCCCCACTGTTGCTACTCTTTATGAGCCCAAAGATATTTCTTAGGGTCTTGTTCTCAAAGAACTGTAAATGTTTATATTTCTCTGATGTACTCCACGTTTCTGAACCGTACAAGACGGCTGGTAGTATTATAGTTTTGTAGATCGTTATCTTATTTTGGAACAGGATTTTGGATTGTAACTTAAGGCAAAGTATATGTGATTTCTTGTCCTTTCTCTACCCTTAATTTCCTCGCCGTATTTGTTGCTCCTTCTGAAGATTCTGACTAGCTACTTGTATGTTTCTACTTTCTTAATGATCATATCTCCAACACTTATATAATCTAGATCATTCTGCCTCTGGTTTCTTGATGTCTTCGTATACTCTTCTTATATTAGTTAATGATCAAGTTCACTCTTAATGGCACATCTCTCAGGTGTATGCAAGTATACAGGCTAACATCACATGATAATATTATACGTAAATATAGAGTATTTCATGTCTCAGTGTTCTCATTTCCTGGAAGACGCTGTTGTCTTCTCTGTGTGTTAAAGGGAAATATTTGCAGACTCAGTGTGCAAGAGTTTGTTCTACATGTAGTGAATTGTGAGCACATGATTCTTTTCAGTATTGTTTGTCATGTCACACAACAGATGGACTATATTTAGAGATTAGAAACCCTCTTCAGAAACTATAGTTCCTAAATATATTTATTTACTTAGCGTTCTGCCTGTCTCTCTCTCTCTCTCTCTCTACATATATATATATATATATATATATATATATATATATATACACACACATAGGGAGGGAGAGAGAGAAAGAGAGAGAGAGAGAAAGAGAGAGAGAGAGGAGGACCCAAGGCGAAGATGGCTGTAAGACATCATTGATAATCTGCAAATGGATGCATCAACAGCAGGGCATCTTGCTTACAACCGAGAGGCCTACAGGAGAACTGTTAGGGAGGCAAAGTTCCACAAGGGACAAGCACATTACTGATAATAGATATATCACCATGATGTTTGTCAGCGTTTCTTACCCATTGTCAGTAGCTGAGTTCTGTTTATTATGAAAATGTCATACAGTCATACAGCCAGTGTATGTTTAGTATGTCTTACATTCTTAAAGTTATTTAACTTTCGCAAGAATATTCTCTTTTATAAATTTCTCACTATAAAAGTGGTTAAAAACATAACCAAAATTTTCAATTAAAATTTGGAAAATAAAATGAAACTACATTTTAAAACAAGATTATTGCACGAACTACTTTATTGCTACATTATAAACTTACGTTTCTCTGTCTCGAGAAGTCGTACTGAAAAAAAATAAGTATAGAAGATCTTAATGACAGTAAACCTTTAATAACACGCATAAATATAATTAAATACAACAGAGTTAAATTGCAAAGAAGATGCGTATAAAGATCAACATTTATGTGTAGTTGAGTTGGTATATCAAAAATCACCAAAACCATAGAAAACAAGTTGAATTCTTTCCAGACTAAATGTTTACGAAGAATTAGAAAAATATTTTGGCCAAACACCATAAGAAATAACATCTTATTGGCAGAAATGCAGATGAAGCCACTGACAACAATTATTGAGGAAAGACGCTGGCGATGGTTGGGACATGTGCTCCGAATGACTGACAACTCACTACCAAAGATAGCACTAAGATGGACACCACAGAGGAACAGAAGTAAGGGTAGACCAAAAGAGACATGGAGAAGAACAACAGAAAGGATGTTGAGCAATAGAGGGCTCACCTGGGCAAGAGCAGAAAAAAAGGCGAAGAACAGGCATTTGTGGAAAACCCTTGCGGAAGCCCCATGTGCCCTGGGCACTTAAGGTTCAGAGAGAGAGAGAGAGAGAGAGAGAGAGAGTTGGTATATATGGAACGAAAAGATGCTGAACAATTCACATGAAATACTAACGAACAAAAATAGTATATATTCATAGATTTCTGGATATATCATCATCATCATCATCATCATCATCAGGTGCCGTGTCGATTGGCGTTGGCTATTATGCTTCTCCAGAGTACCCGATCCTTCATTCAGGCCATCAGCTCAGTTGGTGATCTCTCACACCATCCATTCAGACTGTCCAGTATCATTTCTCTTGATCTTCTTCCTTCTATTTTTCCTAGTTTTATAATATTTTCAATGCCCCCTCTTCTCATTGCATGTCCTATGAAAGTACATTGTCTCTCTCTTATCTTTTTGACAAGGTTTTTTGTCTCTCCAGCTCTTCTCATACATTCTTCATTAGTTATTTTTGCTGTCCAGGGGATTCGTAACATTCTTCTAATAAACCACATTTCTGCTGCTTCCAATGATTTTTGTGCAGATCTGCTATTGTCCATGATTCACTTCCATATAACAAAATAGTTTCAATATAGCATTTTAGTACTCGTTTTCTAACATTCATTGATAAAGATGTGTTAGCTAATATGTTTCTCATTCTCTGAAATGCAGTCTTTGCTTGACCTATTCTGTTCCTAATTTCTGTTCTGCATTTCCCATCTGAAGTTATTACTGCTCCAAGGTATTTGAATTTCTGCACCTGCTTTAGAACAGTTCCGTTTAATTTTATACTGCATGCTGGTGGATTCTGTTTCTTAGATATAACCATAGTCTCTGTCTTTTTGATGTTCAAAGTAAGGCCTTTCTGTTCACTTTCTTTGGCAACTTTATCCAAGAGATTTTGCAGGTCTTGTTGGTTCTCAACTATCAGTACTGTGTCGTCAGCATACCGAAGGTTGTTAGTATCCTCCAAATTTTATGCCTGGTTCTGTGATGATTGTTCTTAGAATATATTCGCTGTACAGAGAAAAAAGGTCTGGAGATAGTACATATCCTTGTCGCACCCCTTGTTTTATAGCTTGATATTTTCCAGTTCTATTTTCAACTCGAATTGCTGCTTCTTGCTGCCAGTATAGATGCTTTACAATCCTCAGGTCTTTGCCGTCTATACTGATGTCTTCAAGCATTTTAATAATTTCATTATGTTTCACCTTGTCGAATGCCTTGGTGTAACCAATGAAGCGTAAGTAGAGATCTTTCTGTACTTCTAAAGCTCTTTCTGTTAGTGTTCGTAAAGCATAAATGGCATTGTGTGTTATCTTTCCTTCAACAAATCCAAACTGTTCATCTGCTATTTCCATTTTTATCTTTTTCCTTGTTCTTCTCATAATGATTCTCAGAAGTAGCTTCGTTATGTGACATGAGAGGCTGATAGTCCGGTGGTCATCACATTCCTTTGCACCTGGTTTCTTTGGTAGTGATATAAACGTGGATTTAATCAGGTCACTGGGAATATAACCACTGTTGCAAATGTCATTCAGTAACTTGGTTATTATTTTTATTCCTGTCTCCTCTAGTGCCTCTTATTCTTCTATTGTTATATTATCAGGCCCAGTTGTTTTTCCTTTCTTCATGTGTTTGATGGCATCTATGATTTCATCTTCAAGTATTGGTGGTCCATCACAGTTTTCAGTATCTGGATATACATTCTCATAAAAGTACGTGTTCATACTATAGATAGTAAAGTTCAAATAATCCATACTGTTTTACATATTAATGATATATTTGATCCACAACATTGGGCTATACTCCTATTTACTAATAAGTGGTTGTGTCCCATTGGTTGATAATTTTTCACTCCCACACTGTCAGTAACATATGTTAATAAGAGACTGATAATTTCAGCTATATAAACTCATAGCGCACGTTTTCAGCACTTTAAGTACATAAATAATGCTCTAGGTTTACAAAGGCATTTGACACAAATATTAAAACGTTATTTGAAAAAAAGTACGTATTTTCATACCTGTTATTTGCTTTGGATCTGTAACACCAAATAAGGAATACAATCAGTTTACAGAACTGACATTTTCAGCTTATATGTGATATTCAACATATGCAGATAAATACTAGTGTATATTATTATCTTAATATGCGAACAACTTCTGTTGCACGCAGGAAGTTATGAGAATTTCGCTACTACTTTATCTCTGTGCAGAGGAAAGATCTGTCTGTTTCACTGTTTATAACTCCGTGCGTTTGTAGAAAATGAATGAGAAAATGCTTACATACTGGCTTAATATAAAAGCAACAACATTACAAATGGAAAAAAAACATAATAATCCTTATTTGGAAGAATATACTATAGAAGTTAATCTGTTAAAAGTGTCCTTATTATAGAAGGTAAACTGTTAAAAGTTTCTTTATTATAGAAGGTAAACTGTTAATAGTTTCATTACTATAGAAGGTAAACTGTTAAATGTTTCTTTGCTATAGAAGGTAAACTGTTGAACATTTCTTTACTTAGAGGGTAAACTGCTAAACGGTTCGTCAATATAGTAGGTAAACCGTTGAAGGTTTCCTTGCTTTACAAGGTAAACTGTTAAATGTTTTGTTACTACAGCTAAACGTTTCTTTAATATAAAAGTTAAACTGTTAAACGCTTCTTTACTACAGAATGTAAACAATAAAATGTAAACTGTTACAGGTAAACTGTTAAACTTCTAATGTACAGTGATTGTTAGGGTGTAACAGAACACAGACCTTTATGGCTAGACCTAAAAAAATTCATACATAAAACAATGATGGCTATACAAAGTTCTAGGATCTTGTTTTCAGATTTGGCAAGAATAGAACTGGATATCATCATGTACTCACAACACAGAGAACAGTGAGTATACTATAAGAAAAATAGGTAACTCTAAACATTACATACTGAGTATACCAACGGAGTAAGTATACTACGAGGCGAAGTCACTAAGTAACTCGCAAATTGAAATATTTTATCAGTGGCAGTTATCAGGTAGTATTTAAATATATCCATAGATAGTACCATCATCCAACTTTATAATAGTTGTATGTAGGGGGCGCTGGGAGCTACGTGCGCATGCGCACAGCAATAACAAAATGGCTACCCAACTGTTAGCGTGTACCAAAGAAGAACAGAGAAGTGTATGCCAATTTTCTGGGCTAAAGGACATTCAGTTGAAGACATTCATAAGGAAATGATTAGAGTTTATGCTGAAAAGGGTTTATCGCGTAAAGCGGTCTATAACTGGGTAAAATAATTTTCTCAGGGACGCACCGAAATTGTTGACACCTTTGTCTTCCTCTGTCCCTTTGTCCCTCCAATTTTGCTGTTGTCACTTGATTTTCCAGTGTGCCTCTTATCAAAACATTTCCTACAAATCTGGACTGTCGTGTTCTGAATTTTGTCGTAATTTCTGTATTGCCCACTATCACTTAGAACCTGTTCATTTGTTTTCTTGGCTGTCCATAGTATTCTCGTCATTCTTCTTAGGAACCACATTTCCCCTACTTCTAGCAGATTTTGAGTGATATTGGTAACTATCTAGGCTCCGCATCCATACTATGGTTCAGTGTAGCACTGAATAGCTCTCTTTTTGGTATTAATCGGCAGAGCTTTATTGCATGGTATATTTTCCATTTTCCTACAATTTTCCTGTGGTCTGGATATTCTGCTCCTTATTTCTGTTTCACATCTTTCGTCTTGTGTTATTATTGTTCCTAAACACTTGCTTTAATTCTGTGGCTTTCGATTTGATGCTACATTCTGCTGGTATTTCTTTCTTGGCTATGCCCGCGACCTCCGTCTTCTTGTTATTTAAACTAAGTCCTTTGTCCTCTCTTTCTTGTACGATTTTATCTAGCGGTGCTTACAGTTCATCTTCATTTTCGGTTATCAGTACCACATGTTGTCCATATTTCATAGATTGTTTAGGTTGTATCCTCTCCTACTGCTGTCCGAGCCATGTTTTCAACGTGTCTCTTAATCCTTTCACTATAGAAAGAGAAGAGGTCTGGATACAAAACGCAACTCTGCCATACTCCTATGTTCTGATACTCTCCTAATGTGATTATCAATCTTAGTTGCAGCTATTTGTTTCCAATATATCCGTTTATGATTATCAGATCTTTTTCCTCTATATTTATGTCTTTTAATATCTGTATGATTTCTATTTTCAAGGGTTCAAAATCAGTCTGTGGCGTCATTGCATTCAAAACTTTCTTTGTATAAAATAGGAAAAAGTAAGCGCAGCTTTATTACTTAACAATTACAAAGTAATTACAGGTAACGCAGCGGGGGCGGTTACATTTTCTGGTGCCAACATATGTAAGATTCTGCTTCAAGTGGCTGTGGACGAGGATATCCTTAAGGTTTGGCTCACGTTTGTATGCCAATAGGGGTGAATCAGAAAAAAATGTCGCGAGTGTCGGAGTCGAGTTGGATTATCTGTAGATGACGATAAAGAATTTTCTTAACCATCTGACCGTGCGGGTGGAAAGGCAGTACTAACTTAACTCTGTCAGATGGAGTAACAGGCTTTGTCCTGAATACTTCTTCGCGGCTCACTAGTTGCCCGGTAGTCTGGGAAACGAAAACAATCACCTTTCCCAAAACTATCCTCACTCTTCATGAGGGATTCACATACGAGTCCCGTAATGTGATATATGTCATCTTTTGCAAAAGATGCAGGATAACATATATTGGTGAAACTGGCCTCAGATTAGTGGACCGCATGCAAAAACATCTGTACGACATCGCCCAGCATGCTTTGAAACTAGTTCCAAATCATTTCAATGGCCCCAACCACAGAGGCAAATCTGATTTTCTGGTAACAGCCATCAAACAGTGTCACGCAGATGACACAAGCCGCCTGGCACTTGAGAACCGCTGCATTCAAAATTATGGGACGCTAGAGCCACATGGGTTAAACTCGCTGTTTAGCTACACTTAACATTCTCTTCAATCAATATAGTACCTCTCCACTAAGTCCACCCATTCTTACCTTTCAAACTTCCTCAAAGCATCACTCTGCAACCCCTCTTCCCCAATCATCTGTTTCGACTTCTCCTCGCTAGGTCAATATTGTATCACTCTGTCTCCCCTCCCCGGTTCCCCATCCATCACCCCCAGTTACAACCCACCGACCACATGTCACAGGTCTCTATTTAAACAGTCTCCACGTTCTACTAAATCCATTCATGACACACACCGCCGGACAAGTCACACCTTACAATTTACAGCTAAGTACCTTAATTTTTTTTTTTTTTTAGTATTCATGTGAATCTATACTTTATCTCCTCTTTCTGTTTCTTCGTCCTGTATGTTTTTGTATGATTAAGGCTCACGCCGAAACGTCACAACTTTGTAATCGTTAAGTAATAAAGCTGCTATTACTTTTTCCTATTTTATACATTCTGATATCACAGCTTTACTGCTGTGCTTCGTGTGTAGTTATATACTTATACACTAATTATTGTGTATCAAATCATTCTTTATGCTTTACTTTATCAAATGCCTTGCAATAAATAATCTATATAACATAGGTACAGATCTTTTTTCACTTCTACTGCCCGTTCTTTTAGTGTTATTATGATATATATTGCCTTATTTTTTTTTTCTTCATTCATCGAATCCGCACTTTTTCCCCTCAGTTTCTTGGTCTCATCTTATTCCTATCTCTCTTCACGATTATGCAAAGAAAAACATTTGCTAAATTTTGCTTAATTTTACATAAATATATACTGTCTGATAACCTTGTTTAGTGATTCTTGTAAGGTATTTCATTTCAGGAAATCAGAGGGGCGTTCTCTTTGCTTCTTGATCACTGATATAATGCCATTCAAATTCTCTTCTTTTTTCTGTTTTTTTTTTATAAGCAAGATTGTGCTTTTTTTCTCTTATTCTTCGGATGTCTTTTTTTGCTCATAGAATCCATGCTATTTGTAATCAACTTGTACATAATTAGCGAGTGTTGTGGTTAGTAGTATTAATTCTCAGGCTGATTAAAGTTTCATTTATTTCTATCATATATAGACAGTCTCTTAGCTGTGCGTGATGTACAGCGAATCTTTAAGACAGCGTCCTTTTCGAATTTTGTTTTATTATCTTTATGAAAAGAAGGGAATTTATGCTTCTTGGCATTAAATAAAGTTGCAAAGGATATCATAAGGGAAAAAGCAAAATGTCGACTGCATTATTACCTGTAAAATCTGTACTTCATTTGTTTTTTTTTTAATATGAACCTTATTGTAAAAACATCACACTGTGTATTTCAGTATAATATCTTAATTACTGTGTCTCATGGAGTCAGACAAAGGTTTAACATTCAGAGCTACTACAACTTACCATGACGCAGAACAGGAGAGCTGTTTGGGAGGCAAAGTTCCGCAAGGGACATGCAAATGAATGAATGAATGATCTTTTTTTTTGTCAGTAGTATTTTCAATTCACACTTAATATCCCGCGTTTTGTACACATTAATTTCAGTGTACTGTGTGACTGATTAATATATATATATATATATATATATATATATATATATATCTGAACCTTAAGTGCCCAGGGCACATGGGTCTTCCGCAAGGGTTTTCCACAAATGCATGTCCTTCGCCTTTTTTCTCCTCTTGCCCATGTGATCCCTCTAATGCTCAACATCCTTTCTGTTGTTCTTCTCCATGTCTCTTTATATATATATATATATTTATGCATGTGAAAGCTGGAAAACAACTAAAGAAATAGAAAAGAAATTAGACTCTTTTGAAAACAAATGCCTAAGGAAAATACTCGGCATCAAGTGGAATGAATTCAAGAACAATGCAGAGATAAGACAGATGACTGAACAACAACCAGTCTCATGGGTGATCAGGAAAAGGAGATGGACATATGTTGGTCACTTGATGAGAAGAAATGATCAGAGAATCCCAAAACAAGCTATCAAGTGGAACACAACAGGCCGAAGAAAAAGAGGCAGACCGCGTGAAACTCTGAAGAGGACATTATTAAGAGAGGCTAAGTTAACAGGCATAAAATCCTTTGATGAGGTTGAAAGACTCGCTGAAGACAGGAAAAATTGGCGAACTACTTTGCGAGCCCTATGTGACGTCTAACGGCACGGGAAGGATATAAGATATATAAGAAGATATATATACAATCTTTGTTTATATTCTTAAAATCTTTCACGCTTTTAAAATGTAAGATTGGTTATGTCCCTTGCGGTTAAGGTTAAGTTAAAGTCGAGTAACACAGGGAACTGTGATTAATCAGATGCACCAGTGGTTTCAACTTTGTGGTCTGTGGAACCTGCATTTTGGGTCCGCGACAAATAATTCAAGTTTCTTTTTTAAACTTTATGTTCACTGTTAAATGTTTAACAAGCGGTGTTTCTGCGAATGTTGTATGGGGAAAGAACTGTTTCTTTCACACTTAAAAATAGGAAATATTGTGCCAGATGTGACAGGCATTGTGTGGATTTTAAAAGGGACATGATTTCTCTCACCATATTTAGGTTGGTTAGCTGTCACACATATAACTGCTCGTTTGTCAGAAGAAACAGGAATGTTACATTCTGTCTGTTTTTTTATTAACTACACTACTGCCACTTTGAAAATTCACCATATTTGTTATGTGTTTTCAGTGTAGTGTAGCGATTACTCATTACGGCTTACCCACGTTTTCTTAACAAAATATTACTTTGCATTTAAAGCACATAGCTACTATAGAGGTATCAAACTTTTCCAAAGTTTAGAGTTTCGTGGCCTGGATTTTGAAACAGCAGAGGGTCCGTGGACTTTCGTTAACTGGGAACCACTGAGATACACGAAAAGGAGCATTGGTCATGGCAGATCAAGGTAGGTGATATCAACTTTGTCGTTTAACTATTCTTTCTGGTCGGCATGGATCTCACAGATCATCTTTAGTATCTGTGCAGATGGTAAGAGTTTGATTATGTTGATGTTGCAGATGAAAGCCAGACCTGGTCGGTCGAAAGGTACTGTCACTCTGTGAACAAGGAGGCAATTCGTTCATGTTCTAATATCAGGAGTGGAGTAACGGGGTTGAGTTAGTGGCAGTGCTAGAGCGGTGTACATAATGTATGTATTAAATGTGAATATGTAATCACATCTACTTATTCAAAAACTTGTTACTCACAGCATGGATATAAACTATAATCGCTGCAGAGTTGTCGGACATTTTGAAAATAATTCTGAGGGGGGAGATACGCATTTAGAAGTAGATGATAGATGACAAGAAATATTAGACTTTGTGACAAAAATATATTTGGGGAATTGAGTAGTACTTCATAGCATGTGCTTCAGGAGTGTCCCAACATTAATACACTTAAGCAATCAGACCTGGCCAAAATAACTCACCTGGTTCTTCAGTCTCCGAAGTTTGACCTTGTTCCCTATAAAAAAGAAAGGTGGAATATACACAAAATAAAAAGTAAACATGTAATTTTCTTTCTCTGCGTAACTGTTATAATAACTGTAAAACACAGAAATACTGAGACTGAAATCTTTTGTTCACACAGATATTAGAATGTCTTCATTGTTATTACAATTGGCTTGATTGTGAACATATATGTTGCTTATTTGCCGTAGTAAAAAAAAATAGGATACCGTATTTTCCGCCATATTTCATTCTTTACTCCTATAACAAGCATCTGCGTATTACATCCCGATGGTTAGCTTTAGCTAGGCCTAGGTGTAAACAATGTAAACAGTGTAAACAATGTAAACAATGTAAACAGTGTATACAACGTAAACAGCCTGTTGTCAGCAGCCGGGACTTTATACTGCGAACAATATTTAGTATACAAGTTGTTGCAAATATATTTTCCAGTTAGTTCGGGGTATGTCTCGATGGGCGAGCCATCGTGTAGTCTCATGGGTGTGGTTGGTTCTTGATATAGAAGTATATACAGTGTTACTGTGCCCTGCACTGATCTTTTGTAAGTATATGTAATATTTTATTGTTGGCTATAACCATTAACTGGCAACGTGGTGCAGCCCAGATAAAAAGACTTTTAACCAGATAGACTACATATTAATCAACAAACGATTCCACACTGCATTACTGACAACAAAAACCATGCCAGGAGCTGACTGCAATAGTGACCATGACCCACTCTGTGGAAAAATTAGAATGAAGCTAAAGAAAGCAGGCAGAAAAGTCAGAAACATCAAACTGAATACAGAACTCCTTAAAAATGACCAAGAAATGCGAGAACAATACAAAGTTATTATAACAAATAGAAACAAAGCTGCAGCAAAGATAAATAGTATAGATGAACAATGGGAAATGTTAAGAGATTCCATACACCAAACTGTTAAGGAGATAATCATCATCATCATCATCATCATCATCATCATCATCATCATCATCATCATCATCATCAGGTAAGGTGCCGACTGGCGTTGGCTATTATGCTTCTCCAGAGTACCCGATTCTTCATGCAGGCCATCAGCTCAGTTGGTGATCTCCTCTCACACCATCCCGTCAGACTGTCCAGTATCATTTCTCTTGGTCTTCCTCTTGATCATCTTCGCTCTATTTTTTTCTGTTGTTATAATATTTTATATGCCCAATCTTCACATTGCATGTCCTATGAAAGTACATTGTCTCTCTCTCTTATCTTTTTGACAAGATTGTTTTGTCTCTCCAGCTCTTCTCATACATTCTTCATTAGTTATTTTTGCTGTCCGGGGGATTCGCAACATTCTTCTAATAAAACACATTTCTGCTGCTTCCAATGATTTTTGTGCAGACTTGCCTATTCTCCATGATTCACTTCCATATAACAAGATGGGTTCAATATAGCAATTTAGGATTCGTTTTCTAACATTCATTGATAAGGATGTGTTGGCTAATATGTTTCTCATTCTCTGAAATGTCCCCCGTGTGGTACCCGGGATCTGCAAAGAATAGGACCACTGTACCCTACCATGCATTATCGTAAAAGGCGACTAAGGAGGGTTCAGCATAGGGCCAGCAACCCTATCTGGTAAAAAACTATCAGACTGCTACAGAAACAGAAGCAAGGGAAAAAGCAAATGCATTAATTATTGAGGAAAGACGCTGGCGATGGTTGGGACATGTGCTCCGAATGACTGACAACTCACTACCAAAAATAGCACTAAGATGGACACCACAGGGGAGCAGAAGTAAGGGTAGACCAAAAGAGACATGGAGAAGAACAACAGAAAGGATGTTGAGCAATAGAGGGCTCACCTGGGCAAGAGCAAAAAAAAAGGCGAAAGACAGGCATTTGTGGAAAACCCTTGCGGAAGCCCCATGTGCCCTGGGCACTTAAGGTTCAGAGAGAGAGAGAGAGAGAAATGCAGTCTTTGCTTGGCCTATTCTGTTCTGCATTTCCCATCTGAAGTTATTACTGCTCAAAGGTATTTGAATTTCTGTATCTGCTTTAGAATAGTTCCTTTTAATGTTATACTGCATGCTGGTGGATTTTGTTTCTTAGATATAACCAGTCTCTGACTTCTTTATGTTCAAAGTAAGGCCTTTCTGTTCACTTTCTTTGGCGACTTTATCCAAGACATTTTGCAGGTCTTGTTTGTTCTCAGCTATCAGTACTGTGTCGTCAGTATACCGAAGGTTGTTAATATTGTATCCTCCAATTTTTATGCCTGGTTCTGTGATGATTGTTCTTAGAATATTCTCGCTGTACAGAGGAAAAAGGTCTGGAGATAGTACATATCCTTGTCGCACCCCTTGTTTTATAGGGTGATATTTTCCAGTTCTGTTTTCAACTCGAATTGCTGCTTCTTGCTGCCAGTATAGATGTTTTACAATCCTCATGTCTTTACCGTCTGTATTGATGTCTTCAAGCATTTTATAATTTCATTATGTTTCACCTTGTCGAATGCCTTGGTGTAATCAATAAAGCATAAGTAGAGATCTTTCTGTACTTCTAAAGCACTTTCTGTTAGTGTTCGTAAAGCATAAATGGCATTGTGTGTTCCCTTTCCTTCAGCAAATCCAAACTGTTCATCTGCTATTTCCATTTTTATTTTTTTCCTTGTTCTCCTCATAATGGTTCTCAGAAGTAGCTTCGTTCTGTGACATGAGAGGCTGATAGTCCGGTGGTCATCGCATTCCTTTGCACCTGGTTTCTTTGGTAGTGCTATAAACGTGGATTTAATCAGGTCACTGGGAATATAACCACTGTTCTAAATGTCATTCAGTAACTTGGTTATTATTTTTATTCCTGTCTCCTCTAGTGCCTCTATTTCTTCTATTGTTATATTATCAGGCCCAGTCGCTTTTCCTTTCTTCATGTGTTTGATGGCACCTATGATTTCATCTTCAAGTATTGATAGTCCATCAGAGTTTTCAGTATCTGGTGTTAATTCTGATCTTTCTCCTCCACATTGCTCACCGATGTACTCTGTCCACCTGTCCACAATGTCTTCTTTTCCCATTAACAGTTTACCTTCTTTCGATTTCAGGCATCCTGTGTTATATTTTGTTTTCCTGCCTGTGAGTTTAATAATTCGTCCGTGCACGTTTTTGCTGTCTTTATTATGAGAGTCCTCTATCTGTCTGCACTGTTCATTTAACCACACTTATTTTACTTGTCTGCATTTGCGTCTTATTTCTTTATTTATCTTGCTACATTTTTCTTCGTTATTTTTACTCCTCCTCCTCTTGTCCATCAGTCCTAAGATGTCGTCTGTCATCCATTTATTTTAGAGGCTTCTTTTTTTGGTGGTATTATCTCCTTATCAAACTGAATACAGAACTCCTTAAAAATGACAAAGAACTGCGAGAACAATACAAAGTTATTATAACAAATAAATGCAATGCAATAGAACGATAAATAGTATAGATGAACAATTGGCAATGTTAAGAGATTCTATCCACCAAACTGTTAAGGAGATCAGTCCTAAGATGTCGTCTGTCATCCATTTATTTTTAGAGGTTTTTTTTTTTTTTTGTTGGTATTATCTCCTTAACAGTTTGCATTTCAGAGAATGAGAAACATATTAGCGAACACATCCTTATCAATGAATGTTAGAAAATGAATCCTAAACTGCTATATTGAACCCGTCTTGTTATATGGAAGTGAATCATGGAGAGTAGGCAAGTCTGCACAAAAATCATTGGAAGAAGCAGAAATGTAGTTTATTAGAAGAATGTTGCGAATCCCCTGGACAGCAAAAATAACTAATGAAGAATGTATGAGAAGAGCTGGAGAGACAAAAAAAAAAACATGTCAAAAAGATAAGAGATAGAGAATGTACTTTCATAGGGCATGCAATGAGAAGAGGGGGCATATAAAATATTATAACAACAGGAAAATTATGAGGAAGAAGATCAAGAGGAAGACCAAGAGAAATGATACTGGACAATCTGACGGGATGGTGTGAGAGGAGATCACCATCTGAGCTGATGGCCTGCATGAAGGATCGTGTACTCTGAAGAAGCATAATAGCTTACGCCAGTCGGCACGGCACCTGATGATGATGATGATGATGATGATGGTGATGATGTTATAACCATTTAGGCTGGTGGTGTATGAGTTTGGTTAGTAGAGATGATTTTGTATGGTTGATAGTGTATGTGTTGAACGCACCCATAGGTATTTATGGAAAGGTTATAGTATGATTTGGGATGGTGTTAATAAATATTATATACAGTTGATATTGGCTGTCATATAATAATGTTTTGGCCTATGCTGACAACTTAGTAAGATTTATTTATGTAAGAGACCTTGAAGGCTGGTTCAGTGATACATATTTCTTGCCATAAGTGTTGATGTCGTTTCCATGCACATATATTATACATATATAATGTTGAGGAGTTTTGATATGATGCTTATTACACCTGCTTGGAAGGACAGTCTAATATGTTGTAGGGTTCATGATAAATGTTGTTATGAGGGCTCTAACTCTCTTATAATGCTTTACTTGTTTGTGATATTAATATTCAATGCAGTGCTGAATGTATGTTTGTATACATTCATTGATTTGATTGATGCAATTTTGTTATGACACGAATGTTGATGTCACTGAGGATTACTGAGATGCATATATTGTATCAGTGATGCATAGATATGCCATTGATTTCTCTGTTTGTTTATATATATATATATATATATTATATATATATATATATTATATATATATATATATATATATATATATATATATGGGTGTCTGAGTGGCGAAGTGGTTAGTGCACTGGTCTCTCATGGCAAAGGTCGGGGGGTGGTTAGTGCACTGGTCTCTCATGGCAAAGGTCGGGGGTTCGAATCCGGCGGGAGGCACCCCAGTCACCCAGCTGTAGAAATGGGTACCTGACTTCTTCTGAAGTTGGGGAAGGAAAGGCGGCCAGGCGTGATACTGACCATATCACCCTCTAGTGTGCTGACAGGTCAAGGAAAATATGGGTACTAACACCATATCACTATGTGCCTCTAAGGCATGACAGGATTACCTTTACCTTTTAATATATATATATATATATATATATATATTCATTCATTCATTTGCATGTCCCTTGCGGAACTTTGCCTCCATTTACTTTTTTACTGACCTTCAAAATCTTCCTAAAACAACGTGCCCCAAAATAACTTTTAGTTACTAAATGTAACCGAGTTAAGACATGTCCCTAAACAAAGCTCACAATACACGTGCAAGTTGTCCTAACCTTGAGTATTATTTTTACGTCATAACTAAGGGCTTTAAAAATTGTAGCCTGAGCACAAATTTATACTAGATTCTTTCCCTTTGATAGGGAAAATAAATGCAATAATCAAATGCTGCCACAAGGCGAGTAGCGGTAAAAGATACCTTATATCGAGATACGGAAATCAGCGTAGCCACAGAGGCATGTACACTGAGAGAGAATGTGTTTGATACCTAAATGTAAGATTAACATATTTAAAGCAGCAGTATATGCCAGTGTGAGAATATGGGAAGAGTTCTCTGCTTATTAGCCCAATTATAAGCAGTAATATATCAGCGTATGATACGAAACTTCTGTTGAAAACGTAGAAACAGCAAGGCTTTAGCACGGCAAAGTGGCAGAGCGCAGTTTTCTGTGGTTGGAATTTTAGGGGATGGCGCGCATTTGTCCGGAGAGTTATTTAGGGCTTGGAAATTCGAGTCCCGGGTGATACTATAGTTTTTCTTTCTATCATGTCTGGAGGTAGTTTTTTTTTTTGTGAGGTGGGGGGGGGGGGTCTGGTCGTGCAGTGCTGCGCTGTGTTGCTTCGCCGTGCTGAATACGTACACAGGTAAGTGTGGCGAGTGCTGGCAAGGTACCTATTCCCAACATAGAGAACAGCATGTATATGATGAAGAATGTATATGAAAGCAAAGTCCAAAGTGTTCTCGGCTGAGACACTCAATGGCTGCAGGGAGTGCAGTTGGTGATGTCGAGGCGCTCTGATGCGAGTGGGCAGTATCGGGCAGCTAGTTAAGCACCTTCTGTGGCACTACGGCTGTGCCCGAGTGAGCGTTTAGTTCACTTACTGTAAGTACAATAATGACGTGGCTTTCTCTTTTAATTGAATACTTGGTGGGTTTTAAAATCTATATATGATATTTTGCGATTTCTCATTTTGAAGTGATATATATATATATATTGTTTATACTAAAGTTGGTGACTAAAGATGAGTGTCAAAAATAACACAGCTCGAGATCAATACTTTCAAAATAATACCTACCTAATGAAACTGATAAAACATGTAATTATAAAACTATTTTGTTTTTCAACATCTTTCATAGCTTTTCTTCTTGTGGCAACTGACTACTTTTAGAAGATACTTTAACCGCTGCTAGTAGTTATTTATGGCTTTACTTCGAATAATCCGGTCACCTACTCCCATCACCACGCCACACTCATCCCCCTCACCTACTCCCACCACCACGCCACCCTCACCTACTCCCATCACCACGCCACCCTCACCTCCCTCACCTACTCCCATCATCACGCCACCCTCACCTCCCTCACCTACTCCCATCGTCACGCCACCCTCACTTCCCTTATCTACTACCATCATCACGCCACCCTCACTTCCCTTATCTACTACCATCATCACGCCACCCTCACTTCCCTTATCTACTACCATTATCACGCCACCCTCACTTCCCTTATCTACTACCATCATCACGCCACCCTCACTTCCCTTATCTACTACCATCATCACGCCACCCTCAACTCCCTCATCTACTACCAACATCACGCCACCCTCATCTCCCTCATCTACTACCATCACCACGCCACCCTCACCACCCTCATCTACTACCATCATCACGCCACCCTCATCCCCTGTTCCTGTCGAATTTAGATCACATCTTTTATTCAGGTTTTTTATACGTGTGTGTGTGTGTGTGTGTTTCTTTTAGTGATGTGTAATTAAATTTGTAGTTAAATTTGTAGTTAAATTTGTAGCTAAATTTATAGTTAAACTCTCAGTTGTAGTGACCGCTAATATTTATTCACATTGTTTCTTCTCTTTTACCAGAATGAAATCGCTTCCTGAAAATAAAGAGGTTTCAGAAAGACTTTCTGTGTGGCCTTTTTCCTGGCAGATCAATCAAATTTTGAATCTAAAACTTTACTTCTTCATGTAGATGAAGTAAAGTTATGGTGTGTTTGTTCATGTAGATGAAGTAAAGTTATGGTGTGTTTGTTCATGTAGATGAAGTAAAGTTATGGTGTGTTTGTTCATGTAGATGAAGTAAAGTTATGATGTGTTTCTTCATGTAGATGAAGTAAAGTTATGGTGTGTTTCTTCATGTAGATGAAGTAAAGTTATGGTGTGTTTCTTCATGTAGATGAAGTAAAGTTATGATGTGTTTCTTCATGTAGATGAAGTAAAGTTATGGTGTGTTTCTTCATGTAGATGAAGTAAAGTTATGGTGTGTTTCTTCATGTAGATGAAGTGAAGCTATGGTGTGTTTCTTCATGTAGATGAAGTGAAGCTATGGTGTGTTTCTTCATGTAGATGAAGTGAAGCTATGGTGTGTTTCTTCATGTAGATGAAGTAAAGTTATGGTGTGTTTCTTCATGTAGATGAAGTAAAGTTATGGTGTGTTTCTTCATGTAGATGAAGTGAAGCTATGGTGTGTTTCTTCATGTAGATGAAGTGAAGCTATGGTGTGTTCTTCATGTAGATGAAGTGAAGCTATGGTGTGTTTCTTCATGTAGATGAAGTAAAGTTATGGTGTGTTTCTTCATGTAGATGAAGTAAAGTTATGGTGTGTTTCTTCATGTAGATGAAGTGAAGCTATGGTGTGTTTCTTCATGTAGATGAAGTGAAGCTATGGTGTGTTTCTTCATGTAGATGAAGTGAAGCTATGGTGTGTTTCTTCATGTAGATGAAGTAAAGTTATGGTGTGTTTCTTCATGTAGATGAAGTAAAGTTATGGTGTGTTTCTTCATGTAGATGAAGTGAAGCTATGGTGTGTTTCTTCATGTAGATGAAGTGAAGCTATGGTGTGTTTCTTCATGTAGATGAAGTGAAGCTATGGTGTGTTTCTTCATGTAGATGAAGTGAAGCTATGGTGTGTTTCTTCATGTAGATGAAGTAAAGTTACGGTGTGTTTCTCTTGTCCACAGCCAGCAATGTCCGCTCTAAAGCCTTGCATGATCTTTGGCTTTGTCCCCTTACTTGATTTGTGGCTCTTTACTTTCTCTGCCATAACCATGATTCGTTCAGGCTTCTCTCGTAGTCATAGATGTATCATGTAAATATATGCATCTTCTCGGGATCCTCATGAGCTCTCTTAACAATCAGCTCAGTCCTAAAGAAAGTGCACCCTCCTCTCCCTACAGACTTGTCTCTCTCATCTTCTTATTAAAGCTGTTTAAGCAGTTTTCCGAGAAATTATGCAAACATCCTCAGCAGAAAATTCTTTGTATTGCTTTTTTCACAAAATGTTACATTCCTTTCTCATGCCTCCTCTCTTTCCATTTCAGCTTTGGATGGCTGCTGTGTGTTCTCTGCCAAGTGGCTTTTCCTGTTAAAGTCATTCATTCATTTGCATGTCCCTTGCGGAACTTTGCCTCCCAAACAGCACTCCTGTAGGCCTCTCGGTTGTGAACAAGATGGCCTGCTGCTGTTGCATCCATTTCCAGATCGTCAACGATGTCTTGCAGCCATCTTCGTCTTGGTCTTCCTCTTTTTCTTTTTTCCCATTATGTATCCTTCCAATATGGTCTTCTCTAAATTATCATGACGTTTAATGTGTCCAAAATATTTCAGTTTTCTCTCTTTAATCCTCTTCACTAGCCAGCCTTCTTCAATATTAAGTTCTTGTAGTATAGATATATTTTTTCTTTTTTGTGTCCACGATATTTGGAGAACTCTTCTGTAGCATTTACATTCAAAGGCATTTATGTGTTTCTCAGCTGTTTTGTTAAGTGTCCAGGTCTCACATGCATATGTTGCGATGGGAAAGATGCATGCCCTTAAAAATCTTATTGATGTGGTTCTGTCTGCTCCTCTCCACAGATTCTTTATTTGTTTTACTTTTTGAAGAGCGATAGATGTCCTCCTTTTAATTTCCCTCATTGTATCTCCATTATTAGTTAGTAACTGTTAAAGTACTTTCTTGTAATCTAATAAAACTCGTGTAAAATACCTTCCAAACAATATCTGCTTAATGAAGCTGACACTGCACGATACTATCTTCTAATTCAAACTTGCCGAGAAACTCGGACTCTCATACAAACATTCTCGCCAGAAATGTACTTATATTACCTTTTTCTAGATAATATTACATACTTTTTTATCTTTTGTCTGTTTTTATCTCTGGGTGGCTGTTGTGTTTCTTCTGGCAACTGGCGTTTCCTGTTTCCTGAAGTCGAGGGCGTTGACATGATCAGTTTTATTCACAAAAATTCAAAAATATTCTCCAGGCTGTAGTAAATGCTGAAATAAAATCAGTCAGAACTAAACAATAAATTACATTACAAATAACTGACGCCTTCCCCGTCTCTTTTCTGTTCCTTCTAATTCAGATATATCTCCTTATGGTGTGATAACAATAATGTCTTCCTCGCTTACTCTATGTATATCAGCTGAGAGTTAATGTTGAAGTTGTCACAAAAGCTTATCCTGGGTATATCAGCAAAAAGTTACTGTTGAAGCAGTCACAAAAGCTTATCCTGGGTGTATCAGCTAAGAGTTACTGTTGAAGCTGTCACAGAAGCTTACTCTGGGTATATCAGCTAAGAGTTACTGTTGAAGCTGTCACAGAAGCTTACTCTAGATATATCAGCTAAGAGTTACTGTTGAAACTGTCACAGAAGCTTACTCTAGATATATCAGCTAAGAGTTACTGTTGAAGCTGTCACAAAAGCTTACTCTGGGTAGATCAGCTAAGAGTTACTGTTGAAGCTGTCACAGAATCTTACTCTGGATATGTGAGCTAAGAGCTACTGTTGAAGCGGTCAGACAGATGACTAAGAGTGTTCTTCATCATGTATGTGACATTGAAGAGATAAATTATAAACGACCAGTGCATATTACAAGGGTATGAGACAACCTGTGAAAATAAGTGGATACCACAAATCGAGGACATGAAAAAGTTCATCAGTTTTGCTTTGTTTAACTGTCGAATTCTTTCTTTCTTTTTTTTTTTGTATACTTGTTATTTGTACAACGTTTTCCAGCACGTTAGAAAAGTAACATGATGATAAGTTTGTCAGCATACAGGAAAGTGAAGAACGCAGCGGCCCTAATCTTACAAAAACTTGGATTTTAACGTCGAATATAAATACAAAAGATGTGATTTTAACACTGCGTATTGTGATTTCTCATGTGATTTTAGTCGTAATGGAAGGCAGCTGCGTAAATATGATCATTAAGCTAACAATAAGGTGGTCAACATTAAGCTAACAATAGGATGGTTAACACTAGACCATAGCTATAGTGATTACCTGTGAAGACCACTTGCTATTTCCAACAATAGGTACATCATCAACAAGATCGTGACTTAATGACAATGTCAACTTTATACTGAATATGCTGATTACAATCGTTTAGTTAATATCACAAAATCTTACCACAAGCATCATTAACTATCATGTAATTCACCCAATACACTGAATGCTTTAACATATATGTATATATAACATTAATATTAAGAAAAAAATGAAACGATTACAATGTGTGAACATGTTTTGGGAAAAAAAATAACAGAATCAAAGAATGCAGGCCCCCTGGGAAAAACTGTGTTAAGAACACACTTATCTTAACATAGTCTTTCTGACACAGGGAACATAGACCTGATTGCTTAAGAACTATGAACTACTTCTGTAGCCCAGAAGCCTGTAGCAATCAACAATAGTTGTAATTGTTAGTTTTATAATAATGGCTATCAGAATGAGGTAAACAAAGCAGAGACAGCAGACTATAGTTGGCGGGGAATGGATATCATTGAGGCACTCATCGAATTCCTCATCTCTGTGGAACTGTCTCAAAGCCGTCTGGGCAGCTGATGCTGCACATTGGACCTGACTTGGAGAAGGGGCTTAAGTACAGCCACCAGCGACTGGAAAACAAAGTTTTGGCCAGGCCAGCCTACACCACTGTCTTCATGGCAGTCCGAGCAAGACCACAGTCTGCCCTAGCAAGGAGGGGTGCTGAAGTCGGAGGTACCCAACCAAAAGGCGCATCGCAAAAATCAGGGTACCAGGCATTATGGCTAATGAAATGTCTCTATATGCAGTTTTTAAACATGGTACTCGCCATGTGAAGACTAACCAGGCAAGTGCAGTGCCGGGCCACCTGCCTCGAAAGGGTCCACCTAATGCTACTGGAAGTCCTCTCAGTTCGTCTTGTGGAGCCAGGAGACATGACAGTAGAGCTACTGGCCAAAAAATACAACAGCAGCTAACTACCAAAAAGGAAGAACTTAAAATAATGCAGTGGAGTTGTGAGGATGTGACCAGTATTAGAGATGGCTATAATAAAAAGTTGGAACTAGAGAACATCCTTTTTGCAGAGCAGGTAAGTATATGTTACATACAGGAGACACTCAACCAAAGATGCCGATTTTAAAATCAGAAGCTTCCAATGTTTCAGGTCAGACCGACAGGACAGAAGAAAAGGAAGAGTACTCACACTTGTTAAGAACACCATCAGCGCTTGTCAGGTGGGGGTGTACATGTAAGGAGCAGAATACTAAATGGTCCATCTAAAAACCAGTAATTCAGACTTCCACCTGCTTAACTATTACAGCCCAAATGCCGCCCACTTGCTCTAGAAAAAATCGCACATAAAAAGGGTCTTATGGTCTTTGGAGATTGTAAAAACAATTCCCAGAGCTGGGGTCATGACCATATAGACAAGAGATGACAGGAAACTGAGAGCTGGTAGGATGATAATGGACTTTTTCTGATCAACTAGTCAGTGGATCCCCCAACATTTTACTCAAGGGTTTGGCATAAAACCTCAAACCACATCTGGCATTCCACTCTCCAGACCTGAAGACGCAAAGTTGGAAAACAACTTGGAGGTAGCGACCATCTACCAGTAGCCCTCTCCCCAGATGGAACTATTTTTCAGAGAGCCAAGCTGCAAGCCAGACGGGAAAGTTGGAGAGAGAAAGCAGTCCCTAAACTTTGAAAAGGATGGAAGGAAACTGTGGAAACTAATCAAACAGTTGAACGATGAGAGTACTGGAAGAAATACAAAGATTACACTAATAGAGTGTGGGAAAACCCTTACCTTTCTCACACATCTGTACTCCCACTCAGTTTTCCGATATTCATGTGTTAATCATTTGAGCGGAATATCTGAGTTTCTTGACTTAAGTGACGTAACTTCATAACAACCAGATTATAACAGATTATAAACACTAGTTCAGCGGCGTTGGTGCAGTTACATGTGTGGGGTTGAACACCCTATTACACGTCTGTCCGTTTGTACATTGTTCAAATTACAGCTAAAATGCTATGATAGCTTACTTAGTTTCTGACTGAATTGTCAGGTTAGTCAATGAAGCAACCGAAATTTGAGGGACTTGTTGGTGCTAACACGGGCCTAAGTAAACATTGACAGTTCTAACCAAACCTACTTGGTCAAGACTACTTCATTCAGCCAGCATAGTATGCAGGAAACTCTCTACTAAAGAGCGCGGAACAACACAACTACTTCAGATCATTGGAGGAAGTAACCCCCCACCTCTCAGACGAGAGTTTATTATCTATTAAATTCCTGACACCCGTGGGTCTCTCTGGGTCATGAATCCCGGAGGTCTTATGAATTGCTGTTTTCTCTTCCGTCTCGGAATTGAAGCCACGATTAATTGGCACTGCACTTCGAAGTGCATCTTAGCAATTTAGCCACGTAAGACCGGTATTAGTTGCTAGAACCGAAATTATTTAAGTTGTCAATGCTTGTTTCTCGTACTCCACAACCAGCACGAGGCTTTTTCTTCTGTTTCTGAAAGGATTTTCAATACCCTTGCTCTTGCTTGTCCCTGTATGCCCAGTTGCTTACATAGGTTGTATGCTGATGTTGCTACGAATACTCTCGCTCCCACTTCTACAGCTATCACTTTTGCCTTGCCTCCTGCCCCCTGCCTTAGTTAATTGACCAGATCATTGTACTTCTCACATTTGAATAAATGCCGCTCCTCTAGTCTTGTTTCGTAGGGAACCGTAAGCTCGATCATTATTAGTTTCCGTTTTCTATGGAGTACACTACAATGTCCGTACTGCATTATTGTGTTCTTGATGGCAGTCAGGTATTTGGTAGGTCCGCTATCACATCCCAGTCATTTCCACCATCTAGCAGTGATGGTAAGGGAATATCCTTGATTTCAATATTCGATGTGGTACCAGCGCCTATGAAATATTTAGGTGGGAACTCAATTCTTTTGCTGTTATTTGCTTTATCTTTTGCCTTGTCTACATTGGCTACTAGTTCCTGCAGCACTCTGTTGTGCCGCAAGGTGTAGCGTCCTTGACCTAATGATACTCTGCATGTTGACACACATGTTCCAATATTTGCCTTTCGTTGCAGAAAGGGCACATTGTGTCTTCTGATACACCCCATTTGTATAGGTTGGAGCCTGTAAGCAGAAGGTCATAAGTAGCTCTGATGATGAAGCTGAATCTCAAGGGTGCCATTTTCCAGATATCATTCCATGTTAGTGATCTCTGCAGGACTTCCTCCCATCTTAGTGATCTCTGCAGGACTTCCTTCCATGTTAATGATCTCTGCAGGACTTCCTCCCATGTTAGTGATCTCTGCAGGACTTCCTTCCATGTTAGTGATCTCTGCAGGACTTTCTCCCATGTTAGTGATCTCTGTAGGACTTCCTCCCATGTTAGTGATCTCTGCAGGACTTCCTCCCATGTTAGTGATATCTGCAGGAATTCCTCCTATATAGTCCATCGATCTTGCTGTGCCTGTTGGACTGCCTTCTGGGCCCGCTTATCATCCTCGGAATGCCTTACTTCTCTTACTTCCCTTATTTCCTTACAGGAAGACTTTGACCACCATTTGATTTCACCAAATATACTTCTGTTGGTCTGGATGTATTCTGTTACGTCTTTCAGCTCCTGTGTTTCCCTGGCTGCAGTCACTTCCTCACTTACTTTCCATTTTCGTCCAGTTTTAAGTGTTGGCTGACTTCTCGTACCACTGGATCTGTAGATTCTTGTAGCATCATTGCAAGCCTTGTCCTTCCTACCCTGTATTCTTCAACCACAGATTTGAATGGTAGCTGCAGTTTGCTCTTCTTGCAATACAGTGCTACATCAGTTAATCCTGGTGGTACGCCCAGCCACTTTCTTATGGATGTCGTTATCTTTCTTTCGACTGCCTCTACTGTGCTGGTACTTTGTAAATAAATAGTGGCCACATCAATTTTGGAATCATTATGAACTGGAGGCACCATATTTTGAACTTCTCCACTAGCTTGCTTTTGTCTATGGTGTTCAGTCCATTCGGTGCCACCTCTATGACCTGCTTCACCGCGTTTGAGTCCTTCATGGATGCATCATATACTTTGCGAATGCTCTTTACTGTCTCCTCCCCTACAGTTGGGATTATTTGATTTGCCACCGTGTACGATCATTCTCACTTTCCCTTTCATGAGTGACAGACTTCTTGACTTCTTTGGCTTGAAGCTCATGCGGCAACATATGATGAGGCTGTCCAAACGCTCTAACATCTTTCGTGCCTGTGCTTCACTGGTTGTTATTACTGTTGTGTCGTAAATGAATGTTTTTAGTGATAGCATCTGGAATCCACTTCTGAAATTTGGGCCTTATGCTGCTCTTTCTGCTGCTTTCAGAATTGCTAGTACGAACAATATAGAGGATCATCAACACCGAGGAGAGATCATTCCATCAGCCATGAAGGGAGATTATTCAGTGAGCCACGAAGAGAGATAATTCCATCGGCATTGATCGGAGATTATTCAGTGAGCCACGAAGAGAGATAATTCCATCGGGATTGAGGGGAGATTATTCAGTGAGACACGAAGAGAGTTCATTGTATCAGCCATGAAGGGAGATTATTCAGTTAGCCACGAAGAGAGATCATTCTATCAGCATTGAAAAGAGATTGTTCACTGAGTCACGAAGAGAGATCACACCATCAGTCATGGCGGGAGATTGTTCAGTGAGCCACGAAAGGGGATCATTCATCAGCCATGAGGGGAGATTGTTCAGTGAGCCACGAAAGGGGATCATTCATCAGCCATGAGGGGAGATTGTTCAGTGAGCCACGAAAGGGGATCATTCATCAGCCATGAGGGGAGATTATTCAGTGAGCCACGAAAGGGGATCATTCATCAGCCATGAGGGGAGATTGTTCAGTGAGCCACGAAGAGAGATCATACCATCAGCCATGAGGGGAGATTGTTCAGTGAGCCACGAAGAGAGATCATACCATCAGCCATGATCGAGATTGTTCAGTGAGCCAGGAAGATAGTTTATTCAATCGTCAGCTACGAGGACTTGAAGCTTTGACGAGAGATCGAGCCACACCGAGGTTGTAACGACGCAGCGTCATTTGAGGAGAAATCGTGGACCAACAATTGAAGATAAAAGTTGCAAGGGCAAGGTTATTAAATTTTCCATCACAGACACTTTTCTCTGTTATTGTGCCGTATAATACAAATATAATATTAGTAGAATCAGTTACGAAATGGAATGTTTTGCGTGGCAAAAATCTTTGTCTGAGGCGAAGAGTGCCTTTATTGTTCACATTCTTCAGTTAGATAAGGACTCTAACTCTGTCATGTGTGGTTTCTAGGAAGTGCTTTGTCATTATGTAATAACAATATTGCTTAGTGAAATGTGTTGAGCTTGACATGATTTCTGCAGGTTGTGACTATAGACGTACACGAAGTAGTTTTGCTAGAGAAAAAAACTGAGATCACAGAGAACTGAACTACGTGTCTGGGGGGATCCTGCCAGCAGCAATATTTGCCGTGGGGCAGGCTGGGAATGGATAAAGAGGACATTGCGAAGGCCGTATTAGACAGAATGCGAAGGCCGTATTAGACAGACTGAGAGAGGTTGAAGAGACAGGGTGGATAGTCACTGCGCATATGAAGAGATTGATGACACTGAAACAGAGCAAGAGTACTGGAAGAAAATTGGAACTAAGTGGGAGGAAATGTATAATAAATAACCAACATTTGACGAGAACCATCTGGAGACAGACTCTTCGGTGGATGTTGCAGTATGCAGTGGAGCATGTAAGGGCGTGCCCTGAATGCAATGATGCCGGATTCTAAAATCTGAAACAATGGTCAGAAGATCTGAATCATCTGGACGGCTTTTGTTTACGCCATAGTTATCTGATGGAAGCAAGCTGGGGCCATCTGGGGCATAATGCGATGTTGTGTACCATCTGATGCTGTTTCTGTCATCGTCGCTTTATCTCATTTCTCAGCATATAACTTGCTTTCTCTTTGTGTTTAGTTTGTCGATAGATCATCCTAGACTGCATATCGGACGATTATTCCATAAGCGCTGCGATCCTATCTTCAATATTCCCACCGGTGTGTGTTGGCTGACGATGGCAGTTCTGTGGTGACTAACTAAATGTGCTTATTTGTATCTGTATGCAGGCATTTCTGCTCTTCTTTCTTAAATAGGAATACCAAAGAAGCTATGTGCTTCATTTTTCATGTATTTGTAAAGTCATCTGTTATAGTTTTTTTTTGTATGTAGTCCTTGAAAAAGGCTTTTGTCAAAATATTGGATTGTTGTGTGGTTTTCGTTTTACGTCCACATCTTACTTTCTGCTATTCTTGTTCCGCCAAATTTCCTCCTGTTTTTTGTTTGTTTGTTGATACAAAAACTGAACAATACACCAAAGTCTATCTTTGTTACTAGATCAAGTTTTACCGCAGTATCATTTCCATATCCTTCTGTATCTTCGGTTAAACTGGACTCAGTTTTCATAAATCTTCTGCTTAATGTTCTCAAAATTATCTCTTTTCTTCATCATTTTCTTCATTCTTACCTGCTGGAATATGTTCATCTGTTTTACACTCACATTTATTTAACTCGTCATAAACTCTAAAAGTTTATTATATCATTCCTCACGTGCAGACCTCGCAGATTTTTATCAGCTCATGTCAGGTTAATGTACTGATTAGATCATGAATCGTGTGACCTACCGTATCGTACAAAAAGTATTGTATATAATTAAAAAAGAGTTGTTACTCGACTTATAGCATGGTTACGATCAGATAAATCCATCGTAAATCGAAAATCTATTTAATGCCCCTTAATTATGGAACATCGTATAAATAAAAATGTAGAAAATAATGGTCAGAAAACAAACTGTTTGTGAAACTTCGTATAAATAATGAATGTCAAGATGACACTACGGCCGAGGGAGAGAGAAAGAGAGAGAGAGAGAGTAGCTAGCCGAGGAAAAGATCAAAATTCAGAACACAAATGATTGTTTATATTAAATGCACATCGCTTTCGAAACAACGTAAAATCGAATTATCGTAAGTTGAATCGTCGTAAGTCGAAGCGCGTCAGTATATATCTTAACTTTTTTTTCTTCACTAATTATATAACTATGTTTTCTGTTGTGTCTGTGCCTATGTATGTTTATGTGTGTAACTGGACATTAATTAACGTAAGCGTATTCTGTATTAAAATTTTAATTTACAGATAATAACAATTCTGTTTTTATCAAATTCTTGGTTACATCCTGTATGTGTTTTTGAGTGTTTTTTTTTTACTTTTCCTATAAACATAATGTAATTTTATATACAGAAATGCAGATGAAACCACTGACAACAATTATTGAGGAAAGACGCTGGCGATGGTTGGGACATGTGCTCCGAATGACTGACAACACACTACCAAAAATAGCACTAAGATGGACACCACAGGGGAGCAGAAGTAAGGGTAGACCAAAAGAGACATGGAGAAGAACAACAGAAAGGATGTTGAGCAATAGAGGGTTCACGTGGGCAAGAGCAGAAAAAAAGGCGAAGGACAGGCAGTTGTGGAAAACCCTTGCGGAAGCCCCATGTGCCCTGGGCACTTAAGGTTCAGATATATATATATATATATATATATATATATATGTTTTTGTTTTCTTGAAGTAAAGAACTACAGGACACAGAAAGAGATGGATGGTATCAGAAAAACACTCGCTAATGTTGGCATTACCTTCACTGACGTCACCCTTTTGGCCCAAAAAACCAGTTGTATTTCTCCTCGACATTTCATAGTGTAAAGATAACGGAAATTAAGTATATGTATGTGCATGTGTATGTATATATTAATGGGAAACTATTAGTACTTGAAGCAGTAACATAGTCATTGGTTTTATTTTCAGTACTTTTATTGTATTTTTTTTTTGTTTTTGAAACTCTTAGGAAGACATTTAGGTTCTTTCTCTCATCTATAAACGTACATTGCTGCGTGAGCTAACAATTTTTGGTTACTGATTGCAAACTTGGAACATGACACTCTTTCTTTTTAACTTACGTCTGTTTCTATAAAACTCAATGAATGTTATACATTTTCAAATGTATAATTTTACTACACATTTAGTTTTTGCACGGTATAGCGATGTGAGCAAATGAGACAGTAAGAAATATTCCCTTCTACCTTCACTCAGTAATAAACGAAGACTTTGTCATCATCATCATCTTTGGATATGTTTCAATGTAATTTTTCAGCAACCATTAACTAACTCTGAGAGACTGACTAAACGATTGTGTTGTCTCTAGATTCCGGCAAAAGATTGATATGCACAGAGTCTCAGATTCAGCACATGAGAGTTTGATGATAAACAGACTGCACGCTGTGCTGAGATAACACACGTACGACTAATAGATCTTTGGTAGTTTATAATCTCTACTAGTCATGTCAAAGATTTATCAGTTTATCAGAAATTCTAGTCTACCAAACTCATTTTCTGACAACTATAATGTCAACGCGACCACAAGATAATGAAAACAAAACAAAACAAAAATTACTATTAACACATTAAACCAAAATAAAACGAATAATTTCTAATCAAACAAACGCATTGCTATTGTAATAAATATCATCTTATGAAATGCATTTTGGAATATGCACTGGCACAGCGTGTACCACAGCAAACATACCTGCCTGTATCAGCTTTAAGCACGTTATGAGACTTATTTTCAATAGGCGCTTATTTCTTAGAAAAAATGGGGGGGGGGGCCCAAAGTGTCAATGCTACTGAAGTAGCTGCTTTCGGTTTCGAAAAGAAGACATAAAGCAGATCACAGCAGGCGGCCAGGCTTGGCCCCACCTATGTTAGATAGGAAACAACTAGGCTTTGTGCACAGTAAAGTTGGCGAGAACGTTGTAGTGTTAGCCATCGAAATATGCGGTAGTCTGTGACCTAAACCTGATACTGAACCAGTTTTACCAGTCTAGACAAACTAGTGTTTTATATTTAGATCTAGATAAACTAGCTTAACAAAACAGCTGAGAAGCACATAAATGCCTTTGAATGTAAATGCTATAGAAGAGTTCTTCAAATATCGTGGACACAAAAAAGAACAAATATATCTCTACTACAAGAGCTTAATATTGAAGAAGGCTGGCTAGTAAAGAGGATTAAAGTGAGAAAACTTAAATATTTTGGACACATTAAACGTCATGATAATTTAGAGAAGACCGTATTGGAAGGATACATAATGGGAAAAAGAAAAAGAGGAAGACCGAAACGAAGATGGCTGCAAGACATCGTTGATGATCTGGAAATGGATGCAGCAGCAGCAGGCCATCTTGCTCACAACCGAGTGGCCTACAGGAGTGCTGTTTGGGAGGCAAAGTTCCGCAAGGGACATGCAAAGGAATGAATGAATGAATGAGATAAACTAGTGTTTTATATTTAGATCTAGATAAACTAGTGTTTTATATTTAGATCTAGATAAACTAGTGTTTTATATTTAGATCTAGATAAACTAGTGTTTTATATTTAGATCTAGATAAAATAGTATTTTATATTTAGATCAAGATTCTTGAAGATTGATGCTGCTTTTGCAGTTCTGATCTAAGCTGAGAAATAAAATTAACTGAACATTTCTTCCAGCTACATTATGTGTCAAATTATTCGGCTTTCCAAAACATGGACAAAATTCTGATGCTCTTATGTTTCCCTCAAAGTTGTACAAATATGGGAACAATGGCGCACATTAAAAATCTGCAAGAGACCAGTCGTCTGTATCACTCCATTCAACCAGGTCTCTCATGTTGTGAAGATTGTAATGATATTTATTTGTGTGTGTGTGTGACTTGATCAAGTATGTATTGTCATTAAAGCAATATTACTCTTATTTAGAACTGCCCATTAATGTTTGCTTATATATCATTAAAAAGTAAAATATTTCCAATGTACATTTTTATATACATGTTTTAATAATTTAGATATTTCTAAACATATTCTGCTGCAGTCCTAGTTTATATATATATATATATATATATATATATATATATATATATATATATATATATATGCGAAAGCAGCATCGATCTTCAAGAACCTTGAGAACATATGGAATTCAAAAGTTATAAGCATAGAAACTAAGTTAAAACTATTCAATTCAAATGTAATATCCACCCTCATTTATGCATGTGAAAGCTGGAAAAAAAAACGAAATAGAAAAGAAATTAGACCCTTTTGAAAACAAATGCCTAAGGAAAATACTCAGCATCAAGTGGAACGAATTCAAGAACAATGCAGAGATAAGACAGATGACTGAACAACAACGAGTCTCATGGGTGATCAGGAAAAGGAGATGGACATATGTTGGTTACTTATTGAGAAGAAATGATCAGGGAATCCCATAACAAGCTATCAAGTGAAACACAACAGGCCAAAGAAAAAGAGGCAGACCGCGTGAAACTCTGAAGAGGGCATTGTTAAGAGAAGCCAAATTAACAGGCATAAAATCCTTTGATGAGGTTGAAAGACTCGCCGAAGACAGGAATAATTGGCGAACTACTTTGTGAGCCTATGTGACGTTTTAACGGCACGGGAAGGACATAAGATATAAGATATATATATATATATATATATATATATATATATATGAGATCAAAAGAATGTTTCCGTTGACTCAAATATGTGGAAAGATTGAATATGGGAACGTAAGAACAATCGCAGCACCATTGGTGCATATATATATATATATATATATATATATATATTCCGAAAAAAAACGCATAACCACTGATGACCCAATTTTAGCCATAACTTTGATATAGCTTTTTAAATTGAATGAATAAAATTTTCAAAGTTCACACAATAATACCTAAAGGTTTAAATAAGGTAGATAGAGGTGTATGGTGCAGTTTTGCGAAGTGAGGGAGGAAGTGAGCAAGGTGAGAAAAAAACGAATATAAAGTATGAGAATGTATAAATGAAAAACATACAACATCCGATATTTCGGCGTGAGCCTTATTCGAGGATACATACAAAACAAAATATAACATATATAACTTATCTGAAGCGTCTTGCTCTCAGTAAAGCGGAAATGTGTGTGGAAGAAGGAGGAGGAGGAAAAAAAAACGCTGCCTACAGACAAAAGATTCCCGATATAGCCAATCATAGCGAAGAAGCGGAGAGAGAGAGGAGGAGAGCAAGTGGGAGAAAGGGGTTGGGGGAAGGCAATAGAAACATGATAGCCGCTAGAGGTGTCGGGGGGGGGGGGAGGGGAGAGAAAAGAGGACGCGAGAGATAATGAATGAAGAACTTAAACACCTAGAGGGAGGAAATGTAAAACTAGTGAATGGGACAAGACCAATATGTTGGCAAAGAAGGAAATATAATGGTGGTAGGGAGGGGTAGCATAGAGAATGAAAGTAGAGTATAAAAAAGGCCAGTGGAAAAAGAAAGAAGTTACAGAAAGCTGAAGACATTGTTAATTCCAGCTGGGTGGAGACAGCCAGTCTGGAAAATAAGGCGCTGTTCTAGGACCCTACGAGATCGTACATCTGCGGAACAAGAGCGGATCGCACTAACCGATATGTCCTGTTTGCCCCTGTGGTTACCAAGGCAAAAAATGTTTAGCCACAGGTGTCCAGGCCCTCTTAGAAATGATATTATCTCTCGCGTCCTCTTTTCTCTCCCCTTCCCCCCCCCCCCGACACCTCTAGCGGCTATCATGTTTCTATTGCCTTCCCCCAACCCCTTTCTCCCACTTGTTCTCCTTCTCTCTCTCTCCGCTTCTTCGCTATGATTGGCTATATCGGGAATCTTTTGTCTGTAGGCAGCGTTTTTTTTTCCCTCCTCCTCCTTCTTCCACACACATGTCCGCTTTACTGAGAGCAAGACGCTTCAGGTAAGTTATATATGTTTGTATTTTGTTTTGTATGTATCCTCGAATAAGGCTCACGCCGAAATATCGGATGTTGTATGTTTTTCATTTATACATTCTCATACTTTATATTCGTTTTTTTCTCACCTTGCTCACTTCCTCCCTCACTTTGTAAAACTGCACCATACACCTCTATCTACCTTATTTATATTAACCAGTTTTACTGCAGTCGCCATCCCTTTTATCTAAAGGTTTAAACACTCACTTGACAGGTTCTTGCATCTGTGTGACGAAAACTTGTTAGTCACAGGGGTTTTCAAGTTGGTATGGTGTGTGGCTACCGCTTGAATCGATCAGCGACTTGCATCTCCTGGGCATAGATGTGATCAGATGTCTGATGTGCGCCTGTGGGATGGCTGCCCACTCCTGCTGGAGTGCCTGCCACAGATCACTACGATTGGCTGGAGAAACGTTTCGGCGACAAACACGTCCTTGCAGATCATCCCATAAGTGCTCGATCGGATTCATGTCTGGAGACAGGATGGTCAGGGAAGGGTGAGAATGTTGTTGGCAGTCAGGAAATGTGTGATGAACCGTGCAGAATGAGGTCTGGCGTTGTCCTGTTGAAACACAGATCTTTGCGCAGCCAAAAATGGAAGGAAATGGGGACGAAGAATTTCACTGACGTATCGTTGCGCATTCAAGCCTCGTTCAGTCTCCACCGGTGGACACCATGTGTGTTTTTTGTTTTTTTTTGACAGTATACATATATTTGCTACTTACCACACAATTCTAAGCGAAGTTGTGGGTCTGAGACTCGGGTCAATGAAACTCGTGCCCGGTTGGTGCTGCCATTGTTCCTACATTCCAGAATCCAGTCTTTGTCACATACTCGTATTTATACAGAGGGAAAGAGATGACAATCAAAACGGAAAGGAAAGAGAACAGGACGGATTAAATATCAGAAGTCACGAAGACCTAGAAAGACAAGTGTAACTTCAGAATATGACCTGGAAATAGAAGAAACATCTGAGACAGATCATGTATTAACTTGGTAAGCAAAAGATCATGACAGAAGAAAATGTAGGGAACACTGAAAAGTACAACACAGAGAAGTGGGTGCAAACACTGGGGGCGGGGGGGGGGGGGGAGCAAGACTGTGGAGAAGTCGGTGAATAAGAATAAAACTGAAAGTGAAAGCAAATTTGGTTTGCTGATAATGAATAAGGAGGAAATGAGAAAGGATTTGTAAAAGCTGAGGAGTTCAAGTCACGTGACAGCACATTCTGTAAGAACACACATTAAGTCGTAGGGTCTTTTTCTAGAACGTGTCGACTTGTTATGGTCTCCGTTCACAATGTCACCTTCAAAAATGATGTTCTCCAGCTTGCCTATTTAGAGCTCTATTGCGTGTACCTATTCTTTGAACAGACAAAGAATACTAGCACTGAAACTGTAGCATGTTTATTTACAAGCATCTTTCGTCATAAGCATACCAGAAAATGAAGGAGTTTAATTTTTATGCTCCCTGGTTGTTGCTGGCTTTTGTAAAAAAGTTCATCCAGATGTATTTGATGAATATTTCCTCTTAAGATTCAGTAACTTGTTTTCCTTGATATAGTCATTAAATTATATAAGTGTGTGTGTGTATTTAAAATCGCCATTTCTGCAGTATTACCCAGCGACTGTAGGAAATGATCTTCACTTGGGATATTTGAAGAGCAGCAAATAGCTCCACTGTCTAATCCTTCAAGTAGTAGCAACGTTACTGTCACCCTCATTTGATAATCTACCTTTGTCTTCATCTACATCGTCATCATCGTTCTTGAACATTGAATACATTAAGTTCTTCAACAGTAATGTTAACATCACCTTTAAATCTCTTTTTTTCAAATATGCTGGGAAACAGTGCACGGACCTTCACCTAAGCACTCAGCGACTCAATGAATATTCTCAGGACGATTGAGTAGGGTTGGGTGCAAAAGAATTGGGTGGAGTCACTGAGAAATTCCGGTTGACAAAAGTCTGTTTCACTGTTTTTATAGTATTGTTGTTGTGTGAATCATATTATTCTTGATGACTGATAGTAGAATTGTCCTTTTGTTCTCTGGTCATAACACATCGATGTTTCACAAATATTACACTTTACTAAATCAGAGGACGTCCATGATGTTCTCTACATAATTCATTTAATTCTGACAAATAAGATATTCGACTTAGAATTCACAACATCACTTGTAGTAAGATGCAATGTGACATAATCTTAATTGGTTTCGTCGTTGAAGCACATCAGTATCAAATTATCATATATTCTACATGCTTCATTTCTCAATGTTCTCCTATTTCACAATATTCTACACATTTGATAAGAGGAGAATTCTAAACTCTGTACTATATTCCATCTGAAACACGTGGTCAATCAGTTACACGACTAAATCACTGTACTTGAAGTTTCAAAGTCATAAATAATCATATCATTCGGATCACTTGAAACACAGATTCAATCTGTTCTAAAACTACTTCTTCAAAACTGCTTTTCCTGAGTATCTATTTCTCTAAGTGTCCATCTGTTCCAACTGTCGTTACTTGCGTCTTCTTTCTCTCTCTCTCGTGTCTTCTCTGATGTGTCTGTCCTTCTCTTCTTCTCTTGTCTGGACCGGTCTCAGTTCACTGACCGTCCTTGTTCCTCTGTCTTCGGGGCTCCGTCTCTGCCTCTTCTTCTTCCTCGTTCCCCCGTCTTTTCTTCGTCCTGTTCCTCCCCTACTTCTTTCGTCTGTACTTGGTTCCTCTTGAGCGTTCTGATTGTCCGTCATTCAAACTGCTCCGTTGCTTATATGACGTACGTCAATTGTCCAATAGCTCACGCCTCTAAATATTTAATTGTTCACCTGGCCGAGTTGGTCATTCCTTTAAATAAACACCTTGTGCAATCGCGTCACAACGCGCGTCACCTAACAAGTGTCAAGTGCCAACTCCATCTATACAATTGTTATTTACCTAAGTCCTTATCTTGCTATTTCCTGTCGGAGGTTTTATTGTGTCCTCGCTTGTCATTGTCTCTGTCCTCTCTATTCGTCTTTTGTATTTTGTTTACTCGTGTCAACGTCCAGTCACTGCTTTGTTATCACTGGACCATCCACTTTCTGGCGTCCTTCTTTTGTATGGACCTACATGTCAGCGTCACTGTTTACTTTTGTCCGCGTCTTATTCTAGTGTCATGGAAGTTCTATAACTTTCTCTTCCTTTCCTCTTCATTTTACTCTGTCGCTATTCGATGTCACTATTTTCTTTACAGTAAATTTTCATATTCATATTCATTAATGATAATAATAACAATCATATCCTTTACTTACAACGCTATGCTACATAATGCCAGGTCATGCTCGGGTGAGAGGTAATTAACGAGCGAACAGACTTGGTGGCATGGGTGCAGCAGGGGGTAGACAGCAATGGACGGAGAAACTATTCGAATCGCCGAATCAAGCAACAGTTCTGAACCTGCAACCTTGAACAGATTGCTGGAACATAAGCCAAACATGGAGTGGCCAGACAAGAGAGCTACAGTGGGAAGCAAAGAAGACTGGTTAATCTACACAGAACTGGTATCATCAGCCACCAAACATGGTGGAGATACTGAAGATGTTATCGGATAACTTATGGACTAATCGTCCGATGTCCAGTGAGAATGATACATCGACTAACGAATTAACTAACTAACAGTGCACTCTAGCAATGTTCTTTTGTCAGATGTCACTACAGTATATGACACTAATGTTACTATAGTATATCACAATGTAGTGTCACTACAGTACATGCTGTTGGAACCAAAGCCTGCAGAAAACTGAATGAAATGTGCTTACAAGATCAACATCTCCACCAAGCTTCTGAAACATCATATAAATGGAACTGTTTAACCAAAACTTATAACAAGACTTATAACAAAACTTATAACAAAACTTATAACAAAACAACAAAATTTGTAACAAAACTTATAACAAAACTTATAACAAAACTTATAGATAACGAACACCTTGTGAAAATAATCACACATTAAGACCACCCTTCCAATAAATAAAATTGTCAGTCTGACAATCTCTTGACATGTTTCGAGTGTTGAGTGAAAAGAACTAAAACTTTCGACCTCTGTTTCGAGTGTTGAATAAAAAGAACTAAAGCTTTCGACCTCTGTTTCGAGTGTTGAGTGAAAAGAACTAAAGCTTTCGACCTCTGTTTCGAGTGTTGAGTGAAAAGAACTAAAACTTTCGACCTCTGTTTCGAGTGTTGAATAAAAAGGACTAAAGCTTTCAACCTCTGTTTCGAGTGTTGAGTGAAAAGAACTAAAGCTTTCGACCTCTGTTTCGAGTGTTGAGTGAAAAGAACTAAAACTTTCGACCTCTGTTTCGAGTGTTGAATAAAAAGAACTAAAGCTTTCGACCTCTGTTTCGAGTGTTGAGTGAAAAGAACTAAAGCTTTCGACCTCTGTTTCGAGTGTTGAATGAAAAGAACTAAAGCTTTCGACCTCTGTTTCGAGTGTTGAGTGAAAAGAACTAAAGCTTTCGACCTCTGTTTCGAGTGTTGAGTGAAAAGAACTAAAGCTTTCGACCTCTGTTTCGAGTGTTGAATGAACAGAGCTCAAGTACAATTCTTAGAGTACAGCTATAGTGACAGGACATTTTAGTTTTATTCCGGATTTCGTTTGTTGATTAATACGTATAGTCTGTCTGGTTAAGATTCTTTTTGTCTGGTCTGCATCATGTTGCCAGTCTACTGGGAAAATGCTTAAACCAGGTGTATCCTACAACCATGCTATGTATTTTTGCCCATTCAGTTAACTACCTCTGTCATTCCTCTCCCCAAGTCCATAGTCACCAACGATGTCTGAAGTTATTCTTTTACCAACTTTGGCATTACAATTTTCCACCACTATAGTAACTATAGTAATACTATAGTAATTAGACAAATATTTTGGCCAAACACCATAAGAAATAACATCTTATTAGCAGAAATGCAGATGAAACCACTGACAACAATTATTGAGGAAAGACGATGGCGATGGTTGGGACATGTGCTCCGAATGACTGACAACTCACTACCAAAAATAGCACTAAGATGGACACCACAGGGGAGCAGAAGTAAGGGTAGACCAAAAGAGACATGGAGAAGAACAACAGAAAGGATGTTGAGAAATAAAGGGCTCACCTGGGCAAGAGCAGAAAAAAAGGCGAAGGACAGGCATTTGTGGAAAACCCTTGCGGAAGCCCCATATGCCTTAGGCACTTAAGGTTCAGAGAGAGAGATAGTAACTTCACGAATTTGTGTGTTTTAGGGCTGTCTCTATGTTGTAAAATATATGTACATCTTCTTCAGAATTATCAGCTGTTGGAGCGTACACTTGTATAATATTTATATTTATTGATTGTCCTTTCATTTGGGCTAGTAGGACTCGGTCCGAGATGTTGAAATATCTCACAACTGTCCTTGCTGTTTGCTCATCAAATAATAATCCTAATCCTCGTTCAGTTTTCTCAACTCCTGAATACTGCAGATTTATCAGTTTATCTTCCCTGCACATGTCCATCTTACTTCACTCATTCCTAGTATGTTGATATTCATCCTTTAAATTTTCCTTTTTATATTTTCTAATTTTCCAGCATGGAATAGAGTTCTAAGGACAACGTTAAACTTTTTTTTTCCCGAAAATTCAATTCAGAAACAGGTTTAATAATTATAGGACAATGTTAAACGTGTTAAAACTGTTTCAGTTTCGAATTCCAGGAAAAAAAAACAGCATCCTTTTAAAAGGAACGACTGCATTTTTTTTCCCGAAAATTCAATTCAGAAACAGGTTTAATAATTATAGGACAATGTTAAACGTGTTAAAACTGTTTCAGTTTCGAATTCCAGGAAAAAAAAAACAGCATCCTTTTAAAAGGAACGACTGCAGCTTTCTATCATGTGACGACTACCATTCAAAGCTTTATGATCCAGAATATTCTAGCCACAGATCAAAAATAGAAACTGTAGTTAAAAATGTAACTGGCTACAACAGATTAGACTTGAAGCTGGTGTCTGTAATAGCTATGCATTTGTTCTACAGTTTGGTGTTATAGTGCTGCTGATAGAGTTTGATGATTTAACAGGACAGACAGTAAATATTTTAAACAAAATTACGACTAAAATAGTCAAACAATTTGGTTTAGACAAAAGAGATACAAACTTTGGGGAAATGAAAAAGCAAGGAAACATTAACGTTCACATGAAGTTAATACAACACATGACTAGAATACTTCTAGGTACATGACTAGAATACTTTTAGGCAAATGAATAGAATACTTTTAGGCACATGACTATAATACTTTTAGGCAAATGACTAGAATACTTTTAGGTAAATGACTAGAATACTTTTAGGCACATGACTACAATACTTTTAGGCACATGACTAGAATACTTTTAGGCACATGACTAGAATACTTTTAGGCACATAACTATAATACTTTTAGGCACAAGACTAGATTACTTTTCGGCAAATGACTAGAATACTTTTAGGCACATAACTAGAATACTTTTAGGCACATGACTACAATACTTTTAGGCACATGACTAGAATACTTTTAGGCACATGACTAGAATACTTTTAAGCACATGAATAGAATACTTTTAGGCACATGACTAGAATACTTTTAGGCACAAAAACTAAAATACTTTTAGGCACATGACTAGAAAAGTTTTAGGCACATGAATATAATACTTTTAGGCAAATGAATAGAATACTTTTAGGCACATCACTAAAATACTTTTAGACACATGACTAGAATACTTTTATGCACATGATTATAATACTTTTAGGCACATGACTAGAATACTTTTAGGCACATCACTAGAATACTTTTAGGCACATGACTAGAATACTTTTAGACACATGACTATAATACTTTTAGGCACATGACTAGAATACTTTTAGGCACATGACTAGAATACATTTAGGCACATGACTAGAATACTTTTAGGCACATGACTAGAATACTTTTAGACATATGACTAGAATACTTTTAGGAACATCACTAGAATACTTTTAGGTACATGACTATAATACTTTTAGGAACATCATTAAAATACTTTACGTACATCACTAAACTACTTTTAGATACATCACTAAAATACTTTTGGAGACATGACTAGAATTCTTTTAGTCACATCACTAAAATACTTTTAGGTACATCACTCAAATACTTTTAGAGACATGACTAGAATAGATTTAAGCACATCACTAAAATACTTTTAAGTACATCACTAAAATACTTTTACAGACATGACTAGAATACTTTTAGTCACATCACTAAAATACTTTTAGGTACTTGACTAGAATACTTTTAGGCACATCAATAAAATACTTTTAGGTACATCACTAAAATACCATTAGGTACATGACTAGAATACTTATAGTTACATCACTAAAATACCTTTAGGCACATCACTAAAATACATTTAGGTACATGACTAGAATACTTTTAGGCACATCACTAAAATACTTTTAGGTACATGACTAGAATACTTTTAGGCAAATCACTAAAATACTTTTACGTACATGACTAGACTAATTTTAGGCAAATCACTAAAATACGTTTAGGTACATGACTAGAATAATTTTAGGCACATCATTAAAATACTTTTATGCACATCACTAAAACACTTTTAGGTACATGAATAGAATATTTTTAGACACATCAATAAAATACTTTTAGGCACATCACTAAAATACGTTTAGGTACATGACTAGAATACTTTTGGTACATGACTATAATACTTTTAGGCACAGGACTAGAATAATTTTACACACATCACGAGAAAACTTTTGACACATGACTAGACTACTTTTAAGTACATCACTAAAATACTTTTAGGCACATGACTAGAATACTTTTAGGCACATCACTAGAATACTTTTAGGCACATGACTTGAATAGTTTTAGACATATGACTAGAATACTTTTAGGCACATCACTAGAATACTTTTAAGTACATGACTAGAATACTTGTAGGTACATGACATGAATACTTTTAGTCACATGACTAGAACACTTTTAGGCACATGACTAAAATATTTTAAAGCACATGACTAGAACACTTTTAGGTACAGGACTATAATACTTTTAGGAACATCACTAAAATACTTTTAGGTACATGACTAGAATACTTTTAGGCACATCACTAAAATATTTTTAGGCACATCACTAAAATACTTTTAGGTACATGACTAGAATAATCTTAGACACATGACTAGAATACTTTTAGGCACATCACTAAAATACTTTTAGGTACATGACTAGAATACTTTTAGGGACATGACTAGAATACTTTTAGGCACATCACTAAAATACTTTTAGGTACATGACTAGAATACTTTTAGGCATATGACTAGAATACTTTTAGGCACATCACTAAAATACTTTTAGGCACATCATTAAAATACTTTTAGGCACATGACTAGAATACTTTTAAGCACATGACTACACTACTTTTAGGCATATGACTATAATACTTTTAGGCACATGACTAGAATACTTTTAGTCACATGACTAGAATACTTTTAGGCACATGACTACACTACTTTTAGGCACATGACTTGAATACTTTTAGACATATCACTAGAATACTTTTAGGCACATCACTAGAATACTTTTAGGTACATGACTAGAATACTTGTAGGTACATGACATGAATACTTTTAGTCACATGACTAGAACACTTTTAGGCACATGACTAAAATATTTTAAAGCACATGACTAGAACACTTTTAGGTACAGGACTATAATACTTTTAGGAACATCACTAAAATACTTTTAGGTACATCAAGAAAATACTTTTAGGTACATGACTAGAATACTTTTAGGCACATCACTAAAATATTTTTAGGTACATGACTAGAATAATCTTAGACACATGACTAGAATACTTTTAGGCACATCACTAAAATACTTTTAGGTACATGACTAGAATACTTTTAGGGACATGACTAGAATACTTTTAGGCACATCACTAAAATACTTTTAGGTACATGACTAGAATACTTTTAGGCACATGACTAGAATACTTTTAGGCACATCACTAAAATACTTTTAGGCACATCATTAAAATACTTTTAGGCACATGACTAGAATACTTTTAAGCACATGACTACACTACTTTTAGGCATATGACTATAATACTTTTAGGCACATGACTATAATACTTTTAGTCACATGACTAGAATACTTTTAGGCACATGACTACACTACATTTAGGCATATGACTATAATACTTTTAGGCACATCACTATAATACTTTTAGGCACATGACTAGAATACTTTTAGGTACATGACTAGAAAACATTTAGACTCATTACTAGAAAACTTTTAGACACATGACTAGAATACTTTTAGGCACATCACTAAAATACTTTTAGGTACATGACTAGAATAATCTTAGACACATGACTAGAATACTTTTAGGCACATCACTAAAATACTTTTAGGTACATGACTAGAATACTTTTAGGGACATGACTAGAATACTTTTAGGCACATCACTAAAATACTTTTAGGTACATGACTAGAATACTTTTAGGCATATGACTAGAATACTTTTAGGCACATCACTAAAATACTTTTAGGCACATCATTAAAATACTTTTAGGCACATGACTAGAATACTTTTAAGCACATGACTACACTACTTTTAGGCATATGACTATAATACTTTTAGGCACATGACTAGAATACTTTTAGTCACATGACTAGAATACTTTTAGGCACATGACTACACTACTTTTAGGCATATGACTATAATACTTTTAGGCACATCACTATAATACTTTTAGGCACATGACTAGAATACTTTTAGGTACATGACTAGAAAACATTTAGACTCATTACTAGAAAACTTTTAGACACATGACTAGAATACTTTTAGGCACATGAACAGAATACTTTTAGGTACATGACTAGAATACTTTTAGATACATGACTATAATAGTTTTAGGCACATGACTAGAATACTTTTAGACACATGACTAGAAAACTTTTAGACACATGACTTTGAATGCAGCTCTTCCACAGCGTAGTTTTCATCCAATTTTTTTTTTTAAGAAAATGGTGTCTCATAAAAAAACTCAGACATTTTAACATTATCACTGTAAAATTAGCAAAAAATGAAGTAATAGTTTAGTACAGGCCTGTCATCACTAGTCTAAATCAAGTTTAGTACGGGCCTGTCATCACGAGTCTCCATCAAGTTTAGGACAGGCCTGTCATCACTAGTCTCCATCAAGTTTAGTTCAGGCCTGTCATCACTAGTCTCCATCAAGTTTAATACAGGCCTGTCATCACTATTCTACACCAAGTTTAGTACAGTCCTGTCATCACTAGTCTCCATCAAGTTTAGTATAGGCCTGTCATCACTAGTCTCAATAAGTTTAGTACAGACCTGTCATCACTAGTCTCCATCAAGTTTAGTACAGGCCTGTCATGACTAGTCTCCATCAAGTTTAGTACAGGCCTGTCATCACTAGTCTCCATCAAGTTTAGTTCAGGCCTGCCATCACAAGTCTCCATCAGGTTTAGTTCAGGCCTGTCATCACTAGTCTCTATCAATTTTAGTGCAGGCCTGTCATCACTAGTCTCTATCACGTTTAGTGTAGTCATATCATCGCTAGTCTCCAACACGTTTAGTACAGTCCTGTCGTCACTAGTCTCTATCACGTTTAGTGTAGTCATATCATCACTAGTCTCCATCAGGTTTAGTTTAGTCCTGGCATCACTAGTCTCCATGATGTTTAGTGTAGTCCTGTCATCACTAGTCTCCAACACGCATAGTGTAGGCCTGTCATCACTAGTCTCCATCAAGTTTAGTGTAGTCCTGTCATCACTAGTCTTCATTATGTTTAGTGTAGTCCTGTCATCACTAGTCTAAATCAAGTTTAGAACAGGCCTGTCATCACTAGTCTCCATCAAGTTTAGTACAGGCCTGTCATCACGAGTCTCCATCAAGTTTAGTACAGGCCTGTCATCACTAGTCTAAATCAAGTTTAGTACGAGCCTGTCATCACGAGTCTCCATCAAGTTTAGAACAGGCCTGTCATCACTAGTCTCCATCAAGTTTAGTTCAGGCCTGTCATCACTAGTCTCCATCAAGTTTAATACAGGCCTGTCATCACTATTCTACACCAAGTTTAGTACAGTCCTGTCATCACTAGTCTCCATCAAGTTTAGTATAGGCCTGTCATCACTAGTCTCAATAAGTTTAGTACAGACCTGTCATCACTAGTCTCCATCAAGTTTAGTACAGGCCTGTCATGACTAGTCTCCATCAAGTTTAGTACAGGCCTGTCATCACTAGTCTCCATCAAGTTTAGTTCAGGCCTGCCATCACAAGTCTCCATCTGGTTTAGTTCAGGCCTGTCATCACTAGTCTCTATCAATTTTAGTGCAGGCCTGTCATCACTAGTCTCTATCACGTTTAGTGTAGTCATATCATCGCTAGTCTCCAACACGTTTAGTACAGTCCTGTCGTCAATAGTCTGTATCACGTTTAGTGTAGTCATATCATCACTAGTCTCCATCAGGTTTAGTTTAGTCCTGGCATCACTAGTCTCCATGATGTTTAGTGTAGTCCTGTCATCACTAGTCTCCAACACGCATAGTGTAGGCCTGTCATCACTAGTCTCCATCAAGTTTAGTGTAGTCCTGTCATCACTAGTCTTCATTATGTTTAGTGTAGTCCTGTCATCACTAGTCTCCAACACGTATAGTGTAGACATGTCATCACTAGTCTCCTACATGTTTAGTGTAGTCATAGCATCACTAGTCTCCTACATGTTTAGTGTAGTCATGGCATCACTAGTCTACTACATGTTTAGTGTAGTCATGGCATCACTAGTCTCCAACTAGTTTAGTGTAGTCATGGCATCACTAGTCTCCAACAAGTTTAGTGTAGACCTGTCATCACTAGTCTCCAACAGGTTTAGTGTAGACCTGTCATCACTAGTCTCCAACATGTTGAGTGTAGACCTGTCATCACTAGTCTCCAACAGGTTTACTGTAGTCCTGTCATCATTAGTCTCCAACAAGTTTAGTACAGTCCTATCATCACTAGTCTCCAACATGTTTAGTGTTGTCCCGTCATCACTAGTCTCCAACAGGTTTACTGTAGTCCTGTCATCACTAGTCTCCAACATGTTTAGTGTAGACCTGTCATCACTAGTCTTCAACAGGTTTTCTGTAGTCCTGTCATCATTAGTCTCCAACAAGTTTAGTACAGTCCTATCATCACTAGTCTCCTACACATGTAGTTTTGTCCTGTCATCAGTAGTCTCCAACACGTTTAGTGTAGTCCTGTCATCATTAGTCTCCAACACGTTTAGTGTAGTCCTGTCATAATTAGTCTCCAACAAGTTTAGTGTAGTCCTGTCATCATTAGACTCCAACACGTTTAGTGTAGTCCTGTCATCATTAGTCAGCAAGAAGTTTAGTGTAGTCCTGTCATCACTAGTCTCCAACAGGTTTAGTGTAGTCCTGTCATCACTAGTCTCCAACAGGTTTAGTTTAGTCCTGTCATCACTAGTCTCCAACATGTTTAATGTAGGCCTGTCATCATTAGTCTCCAACAAGTTTAGTACAGTCCTATCATCACTAGTCTCCAACAGGTTTAGTACAGTCCTATTATCATTAGTCTCCAACAAGTTTAGTACAGTCCTATCATCACTAGTCTACAACAAGTTTAGTACAGTCCTATCATAACTAGTCTCCAAAAAGTTTAGTACAGTCCTAACATCACCAGTCGCCAACCAGTTTAGTACAGTCTTATCATCAATTGGTCTCCAACAAGTTTAGTACAGTCCTATCATCACTAGTCTCCAACAAGTTTAGTACAGTCCTATCATCACTAGTCTCCAACAAGTTTAGTACAGTCCTATCATCACTAGCCTCCAACAAGTTTAGTATAGTCCTATCATCACTAGTCTCCAACAGGTTTAGTGTAGTCCTGTCATCACTAGTCTCCAACACGTTAAGTGTAGTCCTGTCATCACTAGTCTCCAACACGTTCAGTGTAGGCCTGTCATCACTATTCCCCAATAAGTTTAGTGAAGTCTTGTCATCACTAGTCTCCAACAGGTTTAGTACAGTCCTATCATCATAAGTCTCTCACAAGTTTAGTGTAGTCCTGTCATCACTAGTCTCCAACAAGTTTAGTGTAGTCCTATCATGACTAGTCTCCAACAAGTTTAGTACAGTCCTATCACCACTACTTTCCAACAAGTTTAGTACAGTCCTATTATCACTATTCTCCAAGACGTTTAGTGTAATCCTGTCATCACTAGTCTCCAACACGTTCAATGTAGTCCTGTCATCACTAGTCTCCAACAGGTTTAGTGTAGTCCTGACATCACTAGTCTCAAAACAAGTTTAGTGTAGTCCTGTCATCACTAGTCTCCAACACGTTCAGTGTATTCCTGTCATCACTAGTCTCCAACACGTTAAGTGTTGTCCTGTTATCACTAGTCTCCAACACGTTCAGTGTAGTCCTGTCATCACTAGTCTCCAACAAGTTTAGTGTAGTCCTGTCATCACTAGTCTCCAACACGTTCAGTGTATTCCTGTCATCATTATTCCCCAATAAGTTTAGTGAAGTCCTGTCATCACTAGTCTCCAACAGGTTTAGTACAGTCCTATCATCATAAGTCTCTCACAAGTTTAGTGTAGTCCTGTCATCACTAGTCTCCAACAAGTTTAGTGTAGTCCTATCATGACTAGTCTCCAACAAGTTTAGTACAGTCCTATCATCACTACTTTCCAACAAGTTTAGTACAGTCCTATTATCACTATTCTCCAACAAGTTTAGTGTAATCCTGTCATCACTAGTCTCCAACACGTTCAATGTAGTCCTGTCATCACTAGTCTCCAACATGTTTAGTGTAGTCCTGACATCACTAGTCTCAAAACAAGTTTAGTGTAGTCCTGTCATCACTAGTCTCCAACACGTTCAGTGTATTCCTGTCATCACTAGTCTCCAACACGTTAAGTGTTGTCCTGTTATCACTAGTCTCCAACACGTTCAGTGTAGTCCTGTCATCACTAGTCTCCAACAAGTTTAGTGTAGTCCTGTCATCACTAGTCTCCAACACGTTCAGTGTATTCCTGTCATCACTAGTCTCCAACACGTTAAGTGTTGTCCTGTTATCACTAGTCTCCAACACGTTCAGTGTAGTCATGTCATCACTAATCTCCAACAAGTTTAGTGTAGTCCTGTCATCACTATTCTCCAACACGTTTAGTGTACGCCTGTCATCACTAGTCTAAACCACGTTTAGTGTACACCTGTCATCACTAGTCTAAACCACCACGTTTAGTATAGGACTGTCATCACTAGTCTCCAACACGTTTAGTGTATTCCTATCATCACTAGTCTCCAACACGTTTAGTGTACGCCTGTCATCACTAGTCTAAACCACGTTTAGTGTACACCTGTCATCACTAGTCTCCAACAAGTTTAGTGTGCGGCTGTCATCACTAGTCTTCAAGAAGTTTAGTGTTGTCCTGTCATCATTAATATCCACCACGTTTAGTGTACGCCTGTCATCACTATTCTTCAACACGTTTAGTGAAGTCCTGTCATCACTAGTCTCCAAGAAGTTTAGTGTAGGCCTGTCATCATTAGTCTCCACTACGTTTAGTGTAGGCCTGTCATCACTAGTCTCCAAGACGTTTAGTGTTGTCCTGTCATCATTAATCTCCAACAAGTTTAGTGTTGTCCTGTCATCACTAGTCTACACTACGTTTGGTATACGCCTGTCATCATTATTCTCCAACATGTTTAGTGTAGTCCTGTCATCACTAATCTCCAAGAAGTTTAGTGTATTCCTGTCATCACTAGTCTCCAACACGTTTAGTGTACGTCTGTCATCACTAGTCTAAACCACGTTTAGTGTACACCTGTCATTACTAGTCTAAACCACCACGTTTAGTATAGGACTGTCATCACTAGTCTCCAACACGTTTAGTGTATTCCTATCATCACTAGTCTCCAACACGTTTAGTGTACGCCTGTCATGACTAGTCTAAACCACGTTTAGTGTACACCTGTCATCACTAGTCTCCAACAAGTTTAGTGTACGGCTGTCACACTAGTCTCCACCAAGTTTAGTGTAGGCCTGTCATCACTATTCTCCACCACGTTTAGTGTACGTCTGTCATCACTAGTCTTCAAGAAGTTTAGTGTTGTCCTGTCATCATTAATATCCACCACGTTTAGTGTACGACTGTCTTCACTATTCTTCAACACGTTTAGTGAAGTCCTGTCATCACTAATCTCCAAGAAGTTTAGTGTAGGCTTGTCATCATTAGTCTCCACTACGTTTAGTGTAGGCCTGTCATCACTAGTCTCCAAAACGTTTAGTGTTGTCCTGTCATCATTAGTCTCCAACAAGTTTAGTGTTGTCCTGTCATCACTAGTCTACACCACGTTTGGTATACGCCTGTCATCACTATTCTCCACCACATTTAGTGTAGTCCTGTCATCACTAGTCTCCAAGAAGTTTAGTGTAGTCCTGTCATCGCTAGTCTCCAGCAAGTTTAGTGTAATCCTGTCATCACTAGTCTTCAACAAGTTTAGTGTCGTCCCGTCATCACTAGTCTCCAACAAGTTTAGTGTAGTCCTGTCATCACTAGTCTCCAACAAGTTTAGTGTAGTCCTGTCATCACTAGTCTTCAACAAGTTCAGTGTAGGCCTGTCATCACTAGTCTCCAAGACGTTTAGTGTAATCCTGTCATCACTAGTCTCCAACATTTTTAGTGTAGTCCTGTCATTACTAGTGTCCAACAAGTTTAGTGTCGTCCTGTCATCACTAGTCTCCAACAAGTTTAGTGTAGGCCTGTCATCACTAACCTTCAAGAATTTTAGTGTAGTCCTGTCATCACTAGTCTCCAAGAAGTTTAGTCTAGTGCTGTCATCACTAGTCTCCAAGAGGTTTAGTGTAGTCCTGTCAACACTAGTCTCCAACACGTTTAGTGTAGTCCTGTCATCACTAGTCTCCAAGAAGTTTAGTGTACGCCTGTCATCACTAGACTCCTAGAAGTTTAGTGTAGTAATGTCATCACTAGACTCCAAGAAATTTAGTGTTATCCTGTCATCACTAGTCTCCTACATGTTTAGTTTAGTCCTGTCATCACTAGTCTCCAACAAGTTTAGTGTAGTCCTGTCATCACTAGTCTACAACAAGTTTTTGTAGTTCTGTCATCACTAGTCTCCAATACGTTTAGTGTAGTCCTGTCATCACTAGTCTCCAACAAGTTTAGTGTAGCCTGTCATCACTAGTCTCCAACAAGTTTAGTGTAGGCCTGTCATCACTAGTCTCCAACAAGTTTAGTGTAGGCCTGTCATCACTAGTCTCCAACAAGTTTAGTGTAGTTTTGTCATCACTAGTCTCCAAGCATTTTTGTTTAGGCCTGTCACTGCACTACTAGTGCCTGTGTTCGTCGAGAAAAAAATCTTCTAACATCTTGTTGGCAACTACGCAAGCCTTCTCTTTGTAAAAGTGTGTATTATCTCTTTATTACTTTATAATACCTTTATTATTAACTCGTGGGGTGGGGGGTGTCTTTCCGTTGCTTTGGCTTATAATTGTATCCATTTATTAGTAACGTCTTCCCCTGTGAAGAACAGAACCCATCCAAATGATTACGAACCCAGGTCCTAGTTCTGTCATATTTACCCAGTCTGTTATCATAAATGATTTCTCCTAACACAAAGAATCAGACATCTCAACTCAGTGCATTCTTAACAACATCAAATAACCACTCGTAAAACACATAATGATCAAGGCAAAATAATAATCCGGTTTAATCACAATACATCGACGTAACACACAGTACACCTGATAAAGTAGAGACCCAAATCATCATCATCATCATCATCATCATCATCATCATCATCATCATCAGGCGCCGTGCCGACTGGCGTTGGGTATTATGCTTCTCCTGAGTACACGATCCTTCATGCAGGCAATCAGCTCAGTTGGTGATCTCATCTCACACCACAGACTGTCCAGTATCATTTCTCTTGGTCTTCCTCTTGATCTTCTTCCTTCTATTTTTCCTGTTTTTTCAATGCCCTTCTTCTCAGTGCATGTCATATGAAAGTACATTGTCTCTCTCTTATCTTTCTGACAAGATTTTTTGTCTCTCCATCTCTTCTCATACATTTCTCATTAGTTATTTTTGCTGTCCAGGGGATTCGCAACATTCTTCTAATAAACCACATTTCCAAAATTTCTGGTACACAATCGGATTTATTTCAGTGATTTATTCCGACAGTATTTTCGGATTTATTTCAGTGGTTTATTTGACAGTATTTTCGGATTTATTTCAGTGATTTATTCTGACAGTATTTTCGGATTTATTTCAGTGATTTATTCTGACAGTATTTTCGGATTTATTTCAGTGATTTATTCTGACAGTATTTTCGGATTTATTTCAGTGGTTTATTCTGACAGTATTTTCGGATTTATTTCAGTGATTTATTCTGACAGTATTAATGGCAAAACCAATGACATTGTCTGCGAAACATTATCATGCCACGAACATGTCATAGAGCAGGGGCCGGCAAACCTACTGTGCAATGCTGTGCCCAAATCATGTTACAAAGTCAGTCTATGTACCAACCTAAGCCAACCATATTGTTACATGTTTGGTTTGACAGTGTCTTTGTACACTTGGAGTACAGTAGAACACAGTTTGACAGTGTCTTTGTACACCTGGCGTAGGGCACACCACAGTTTGACAGTGTCTTTGTACACTTGGCGTACAGCATAACACAGTTTGACAGTGTCTTTGTACACTTGGCGTACAGCACAACACAGTTTGACAGTGTCTTTGTACACTTGGAGTACAGCACAACACAGTTTGACAGTGTCTTTGTACACTTGGCGTACAGCACAACACAGTTTGACAGTGTCTTTGTACACTTGGCGTACAGCACACCACAGTTTGACAGTGTTTTTGTACACTTGGCGTACAGCATACCACAGTTTCACAACATAAAGCAGTAACAGCACCATCCTTTTGTTCTGCAAGTCCATATTCGTTTGTGCAAAAGTCTTGAAGCCAACGCAAGTCAAGTTTTGCCTTTTTTTTTTTTTGTCATTTGAAGGGCACCGCAGCCGTATTACTAGCAACAGCAAATTTTGTGTTACAGTTCATGGACTTACTTTACAACAATAAATGTTTAACTGAAGCTTACTAAAAACATGTTTACAATCTTTTCTCACTTCTAATTGCTCATAGCAAAACTCTGATAGGTTCTGTGTGTGTGTGTGTATTAATATGCTTGTTTTGCCTCCTCTAATTTTTATGATAAGGGCATATTTTGACGAAATATTGGGGTTTTGGTGTTTTGGATAAATATTTCGCAGTTATTATTTCTTTTACTGAATTATCTTCATTTCCTTCCCGTGTGTGTATGCATGTGTGTGTGTGTGTGTGCATGCATGTGTGGGCGTGTGTGTGTAGATGTACAAAGGTCCACCATAAACCTTCGTCTAATTCTGTTCATTCTCTTTTTCCCATTACAGTTATGAAACATGTTTGTGAAAAGTTAAGAAAGATTTGATTGTTGGATCTAAATGGTCACATTCTCATGACAGTTCGTCGCAAGTAGCGACTGATGACCAGGCTGTCTACACGTGCGCTAGCATAAGCAACAAACAAAAACTATCACGCAACTGCAGCCTTCAATAAATGTCCAGACTGTCATGTAGGTAATAAGTATCACAGCGAGTTCCCAGTGTCTGTTTGTCGTACTCTCTTGCTCTCTATCTGTTATTCTTCTTATGTGAAAACAATGTACTTCTCACAATATTTCTTTGCAGTATTATGTTTATTTGAGGGATTCATATGATGAAAAATATTATTCTTTTAAAAACAAAAATAAATAACCAGGAAAGAGAAATAAAATGATGCAAAAAGCAAAGATAAAAAAGCCGTGAACTGAGAGTGAATTATTTTTTATGTTATTGTTGTTGTTGTTGTTGTTGTGCCTCTCTGAAACCTCAGCAAGACAATATTTTGCAGTTGATACAGGAAGATGTTGAGACACAGCACTTTTCTTGTTTTTAGTTGTATTCTGGTTCTACAAAAACCCACAACCCACACAACAGACAACGGTTATTTGTGTGTGTGTGTCTGTGTGTGTGTGTATGTGTGTGTGTGTGTGTGTGTAGAACGGAGTAGCGTGTCTTACACATGAGTCGCGCAGCATCCCAAGGTAACACATCAGCAGCAACCAAAGGTCAAACATCAGCAGCAACCAAAGGTCAAACATCGGCAAACACATCACATCCTCATCATCCTGTCAACATAAATACCACTCCCCCAAAATTGCATAAATTAACAATTGTTATTGTGCAGTTGTATAATAATGAAAGATTACTATTGTGCAAGTTTATGTTAACTGAATATTACTATTTCGCCATAGTATATTAATTATGATTATGTTTGTTTAAGTGTTTATTAATTAAATTTTACTGTTGTGTAAGCTTATACAACAATGAATGGAAATGAGTTTTCAATGCAGGCATTTCTTCAAGCAGGTGGATTTTGTTTCAAGTCTCATCTTAATGAAAGAGCGCTCACACTATCTCAACTATCTTAGTAACCCATAGAACGAGGTGGTATTGAAAAGTTTCCAGACTGATCCTTTAAAGAAAAAAGTGCAGGCCTACATTATTTAAATTTGGTTGCAATTACTTTTGAAGTAATCCTCTTGAGGACTTACACATCGATCCCAGCGCCTTTTCAACGTTTCAAAAGCACCGCGGAAGTCCCTTTTTTGACACGCTGTCAAATACTGCCTTCGATTCCGTTTTGATATCTTCAAAGTGTCCAAAAGGAGCTCATTAAGTTCAGTTTCATTTTGGGGAACAAAACGAAATAACATGAGGTTAGGTCAGGCGAGCAAGGAAGGTGTGAGATGATCGCCATGTTGTTTTCTGTCAAAAACTGCGCCATCTTGTGGGAATTCTGAGCGGGCAGATTGCCGTGATGCAACAAACAATTTGCAGTTGAGCTGTAGTTTCGGTCTTTTTTCTTTTAAGCCAATTTTGGGTGAGCAGTGCTTTAAATGTCGAAATACGTTGAGCATGCTTTTTGTTGCATTTGGACCTGCTGTGATTCTCTGGTTTCGGTAATTGCTGGCTCTCCTACTGCAACAACTGCTGCTTTGTCTGCGGATCGTAGTTGTAACTGCAAGTCTTTGTCGTCCGTGATGATCACAGAGATAAAGTTGGGACGATGTTAGCCATCTCACGAAACTAAAGGTCCGGCCGCAGCTGAGTGTTTAAAGCTAGGGGACAAACTTCGCTGCAACGCGAGACACGTTTAAGATTTCGTGAGCATTTCCTGATAGTCTCCATAACTGATTCCAAGCATGTGAGAGAGCTAAGAGAGGCTGAGAGAGCTGAGATGACTGAGAGAGATGAAAGGCTGAGAGAGCTGAGAGAGGCTGAGAGAGCTGGGAAGCGGAGAGAGCTGAGAGGGGCTGAAAGAGCTGAGAGAGAGCTGGGAGGTTGAGGGAGCTGAGAGGGGCTGAGAGAGCTTGGAGGTTGAGGGAGCTGAGAGAGCTGAGAGGGGCTGAGGGAGCTGAGAGAGTCTGAGGGAGCTGAGAGAGCTGGTAAGCTGAGAGCTGGGAGAGCTGAGAGAGGCTGAGAGATCTGAGATAGGCAGAGAAAGTGGGAGGCCGAGAGAGCTGAAAGAGGCTGAGAGAGCTGATGGATTGTTCGGCGATGTTCAGCTCACGATTTTTTACATTTTAGTTTTATTTCATATTTTCTGTTTTACTGGTGACTGGAGGCCATAAACGTTGCCATCTTGGAGAGACAATCGACCTGCCTTAAATCGCACATGTCACTCAAAATCCTGTACCTGACGCCAACAGCCTGAAGAAACATTTCCAGGGTGTCTAGGGGCATATATGCCGAGCTCCACACAAAACTTGATAGAGACACATTGCTTGAGTTTGTCAGCCTTTGTAACGAAGGCAGAGAGGTCCTAACACAAGGTCACACAACCGTGTGTAAAAGGTGAACATGTGTAGCCAGTACAACGACAGGTGTCAGACTGACTTAACAGGCTTGAGAGTAATGACAGGTGTCAGACTGACTTAGCAGGCTTGAGAGTAATGACAGGTGTCAGACTGACTTAGCAGGCTTGAGAGTAATGACAGATGTCAGACTGACTTAGCAGGCTTGAGATTAATGACCAACAATTTTCCGAGGCTATTTATTGAGCAGTACAGTCATTGCATAAACAGTCCGTGAACTTTCGCGTACCACCTCGAATGAAGAAAATTTTATGTTATAGTGTAATCACTACCAAAAGCAGCACTAAGATGGACACCACAGGGGAACAGAAGTAAGGGTAGACCAAAAGAGACATGGAGAAGAACAACAGAAAGGATGTTGAGCAATAGAGGGCTCACCTGGGCAAGAGCAGAAAAAAAGGCAAAGGACAGGCATTTGTGGAAAACCCTTGCGGAAGCCCCATGTGCCCTGGGCATTTAAGGTTCAGAGAGAGAGAGAGAGAGAGAGAGAGTAATAGAGAATATAATAGAAAATATAATAGAGCGTTAATATAATATATAATAGAGCATATAATATAACATATAATAGAGCATATAATAGAGAATATAATACAGCATATAATAGAGAATATAATAGTGCATATAATAGAGAATATAATAGTGCATATAATAGAGAATATAATAGTGCATACAATAGAGAATAAAATAGAGCATATAATAGAGCACATACTAGATAAATTGAGGATTCATTCATTTTTAAACCGGAAACATATATTTCAAGCAAAACGATTCATTCGTCTATTTATCGAGATACGTATTATATAAACAATGGAGTGAATAAACCTATTTATGACATTGCCTTTATCATGTCCTCAGATTACTATAAGTTAGTAAACAAATTATAATGTAATATTTATGTGTCTATCGCTTCCAAATTCATCATTCTGCTCCAAAGATGTATCTTGTTCTCAATAATGCATTTTTTGTTTAACTAAAATTCTATCACATGTTGTTTGTTTAACTGAAATTCTATCACATGTTGTTTGTTTTAATTGAAATTCTGTCACATGTTGTTTGTTTAACTGAAATTCTATCACATATTGTTTGTTTCACTGAAATTCTATAACGTGTTGTTTGTTTACTTTTACATATGTGCAGCTTATGTGTTTTCAACGAAAATGTGTTTTCAATTTGCTAGTGCAGTGATTATTTGATGCAAAAAGTGCTAACTTGACAGTTAAAATGTTACATTTAATGAGAGACAAGTGCCAAGTGCTGTATGGAAATTTGAAAAAAAAATAATAATCCTGTGACAGAGTGAGAAATCCTGTTTGTGATGAAAATACAGAAAATGTGAATCATTCATGTGTAATTTCTTTTCTGAATGCCTAAAAATTGTGATGCTAAAAAGACAGGCATGTCGTCTGTGAAGCTTTCGTCTTTTTTGTTTTATTTTGGACCTGAAAATAGAAAAATACAACGATGAATAATTTGTAAGCCGAGACTGCTATTTCAAGGAAAATGATTCATTCATCCATTCATCGAGACAAGTATATGACTTACAGGAGTCTTAATTATTTATCTCTGCACTTCTATGATAAGGATAAAAAAGACATAGCTCAGTGATAAGATTTCTATATTATGATCTCCAACATCCACACACCTGATAACTTTTGATCCATTTAAAATATGCACAATGTTCATGAGCAAGATTACTGTGTAGGAGTTTGTAGTTTAACGGAACCAACGTGTCACTGGCTCGATGCCAAGGTGCTGTCATGTAGTGATAACAGGCCAAGGTGGATGAACACGGTACCGTAATCAATAATTTTATTTCTTTGTAGAGGTGCCACAATGACTTAGTTTTTTCTCTTTGTTTCATGACACTTTCACTGAAATCAGACTGATCAGTTTGTCTGTTATTCAGTACTCAACCATGCCCTGCGCGACTTTTATTTCAGCTCACCCAAGAACACGTACACCGTACCCTATATAGTGCTGCATGCTTTACTTTTTCCCCGAGTATATTGTAAGGAAATAGATAAGCACACAGTAAACCTAGGTTTGATTGACAATCCCAGCTTAGAAATATTGGGTCAGAGACAGGCTAGTACCGGAAGTGCGCAATTCTGGGAAAGGTCTGTCTCTGGCCAGGTATATAAATAAAACATGATAGAATTTCATCAGGTCAGGATTTGTACGCTGAGCGTATCGGAGGAGGTCATGTTGTCATTCAAGAGCGTATGAGAGCGTATTTCTTCTATGGATAAACATGATAAAGTATTAGGTTGATATTTGGGTTTATATTTCTGGAATGTGGACGTGGCTATGCCGTCGACCCCTCCGATCCATTCCAAAACATTAGGTTTGATTAGGATAAGTGAAGGATACATGAATAAGTATAATTCTAGTGTAGCATATTTGTCTATGTAAGATCTAGAGGTTTTGGCAATGTGCAATGATGGCTTATGTGTGTACGTAAATATGTATTGCTGAATTTTATGAATATGTATGTTGCAACAATTATTGCCAGTTAGTTCCTTATAATACATCAGATACTCAATCATTTAATGATGATTAGAGACTGTGTGTGAGACGATTATGGTCAAATCAAACTAATTTATATACGCAAGATCTCCTGTACAAAGGATTAAATTGATTCTTTAGAAGTTCCAATTTCGATCAAGATAATCTAGGAATCTGAATATTTAAGAAAATCATTTTAATGATTATGTTGTTAACGATACAAACTGACGAATAACAATATAAATTCATGATCATTTGTTTGATTTTGCTAATTGTGTAAACTGATGATTAATAATAATATAAGTTTTATGATTACTTGGAGAAGTAGTAATGATTATGTTTGTTTTCTTTCATAGGTGAATGCGTGAATGTGTGATTGTGTGAATGTGTGAGCCTGCGTAAGCTTCATTTTGCACAATAAAGATAAGATAGTGTTAATTAAAAATACGATGTAACATCTTACAAACTACTGACAATTATAACCCAATTTTAAATACCTAATTATTCCTACAATGCACTGACAGTGTGTCTGCATCACTATATACAGCAATACACAGTGCTATATACAGAGGTAACTGGTTTGTCCAGAATAAATGCCTCAACATGATACTCGCAGATTAACTTGTAACAAATAAACACTGGCCATGTGAAACTTAGTAAGAAAGAAAAGTCACATAAATGTGTTTCATAACATTCACACTTTGTATACTTGTGTCAGCCTTACTAATGGGATGTTTCGTTTCTTTGAAAGCACAGTAAAACTAAGACACGATTTTTACCTGTAATTTTCAAAAAAGCCGTCTTGATATCATCATCTTCAAGCCTGACTGTAAATAGGAAATTGAATGTGTTTGATAATTGCTGCACATAAATTTATACACACATGCACACACACATACATACACACAGATATGTTCTAAATTGCATAATATTGTTCAAAAATATACACGAAAGTGTAAAAAATACTATTAAACTATAGTCTGCAGATAAAATATTTGTTTTAATTGTAATTAGCCTACATTTGGGATTATTTTTACTCGTAGCATAATATTTACTTCCGGGTCACATGCAAGATGGCGAGCGTTCTTTAGCGAGTTTTCCCGCATGCAAAATTAAGCGGGATGTTGCCTGATCTGTAACATATACTAAAACCGGGAGTTAGGCCTAAGGCTAACAACTTATCTTGATACCCACCAAGAGGCGACTCTAGATGAAGCTACCATCTTATCATGAGACCTACCTAGAGGCGACTCTAGATGAAGCTAACAAGCTTATCATAAGACAGACTTGGAGGCAACTCTAAATGAAGCTAACAAGCTTATCATGAGACAGACCTAGAGGCGATTCTAAATGAAGCTAACAAGCTTATCATGAGACTCACCTAGAGCCGACTCTAACTGAAGCTAACAAGCTTATCACGAGACCCACCTAGAGGCGACTCTCTAAATGAAGCTAACAAGCTTATCATGAGACAGACCTCGAGGCGACTCTAAATGAAACTAACAAGCTTATCATGATACCCACCTTGAGGTGCCTCTAAATGAAGCTAACAAGCTTATCATGAGACAGACCTCGAGGCGACTCTAGGTGAGGAAAAAAGGAATTGTTATGGAAACTCGCAACAAAACCATCAGTCATGCGTGGCTGGTCAGGGATATCAACTCCGAAGAACTCAGATAAAGATCGAAATAATGCATTCATTGGCCCAAAATAGGTGACAAAGAATGGATTCTGAAATGTAAGAACACTAGCAGCACCATCAGACACTGCTCAGGTAATCCGAGAAATGGATAGATACCACCTAGATGTACTGGGCATCAGTGAAATGTGATGGCCAGAAGAAGGGAAATGATCGGCGTAAAACCGTAAGTTAATCATACAATCAGGCAGAGACGATGGGAAATATCAAGAAGGAGTAGGTATAAGTATGCCAAATGTAGCAGCAAAGAACCTTATAGAATGTGCACCAGTGAACAGTCGTATATTAAAAGCACGGTACAAACTAAGACATGGAAGAATGAAAATCATACAATGTTATGCACCCGTGAATGATGCAGATGATGAAATAAAAGACAATTTCTATCACCAGCTACAACAACACATGAACAAATTCCCTAAAAAGTGACATCCTTGCTGTCATGGGAGACTTCACCGCCAAGGTATGAAACGATAACACTGACATCGAGAAAGTAAATGGAAAGAAGGAACTGATATGGTAAATGAGAATGGAGAACGATAAATTGAATTGTCTAACAGAGAGCATTGTCATTGGAGGAACAATATTTCCACACAAAAAGATACATAAAACAACATGGATATCTTCAGATGATAGAACCAGAAACCAAATAGATCACTTTTGTTTTAGAAAACAATTCAGAACATCTCTGATAGATGTAAGAGCATATATGGGTGCAGATGTTAACAGTGATCACAATCTGTGTATAGGGAAAATAAAACTAAAACTGAAAAACCAACACAAGAAATAAATACCCAGAAAGATAAACAGCCACAACCTGCAGGAAGAAAATACTAACATGAATCTGGAACTTGCCAATCATTTCAGAGCACTCAGTGAGGTAGATGACATAGATAAAGATGAATTATGGAATTCTTACAGCACAGCCATAATAATCATAACAGCAAAAGCAAGTGCTGGACTGCATAAAACAAATCTAAAATCATGGATATCGGAAATTACATGGAAATACATACGTGAAAGAAGAGCAGCCAAATTAGCCATGTTGAATGTAAAGACAGATCTTGGAAACGTTTTGGCAAAAGCAACATACAAAGAACTAGACAATAAAGTAAAAGGTTCAACTAGAAGAGATAAGAGAGAATACATAGACAATATGGCCAAAGAAGCAGAGAAAGCCGCAACAACAGGAGACAGCAAAACTTTATATAACATACAGAAGAGGCAAACGGGTACTATTACATCCAAAGAAAGTCCAATCTTTAGCAAAACTGGCACCCTATTAACATCAAATAAAGACCAAAAGCCAAGATGGGTTGAATACTTCCAAGAAGTACTTAATCGACCACATCCAAAAGAATTGATAGACCTTGTAACCGACTTACCAATCCCACAACTAAATGTCAACCTAGATTAAATTACATTGAAGGAAATTGAAACAGCAGTGAATCTAATGGTTAACAACAAAGCTGCAGGTGAAGATGAAATAACACCCGAAATGCTAAAAGCTATCAACAGTGACAATATGAACCAACTACAGAGAATGTTTAATAAGATTTAGAAAGAAGAAAAGGTTCCTTCTAAATGGGAAAAAGGAATCATTTTTAAAATACAAAAAAGGCAACTTTAGTGACTGTAACAATTGGAGAGGAGTAACCTTACTATTAGTTGTGTCAAACGTATTTTGCAAAGTCATTCTGCATAGTATTAAAGATATAGTGGATACTGCAATGAGAAAAGAACAAGCAGGATTTCAAAAAGGGAGAAGCTGTCTCGACCATATCTTTACTCTAAGAATATTTCTTGAAGAACATATTGAAAAGCAAAAACCATTAACCCTCCACTTCATAGACTTTTAAAAAAGGCATTTGATAGCATACACAGGGATGCACTGTGGAGATTTTTAAGACTGTGTGGAATATCATCTAGGATTGTCAACATCATTGAGGATATGGCCCGCGAGTCATACATGGTCTAGACACTGCATCTTTCTAAAGCCTGTGACGTGTGCCGGCTAAAGAGTTTCCTTCTGGACCACGTACTAGGATCCAGTGCCGTGAAGTACCAGATCGAATCTCAAGGTTACCACTTCGAGTCCCCTATCCAGACACAGAAGTAACTCTTATAATCATGGTTCTGTTTATAGATTAACGTTATTTTTCGTCGTCGTCATCATTATCATCATCATCATCATCTACACTTACGTTTTAAGTTTTCTGATAATTATATAAAAAAAGTTTTCTTTCCTTTCTACTGTCAAATGTGACAATCACATCGCTATAGTTCTATTTAAAAAACCCTGAAAAAAGGGAAAACAGAGCCACTGAACTCCATAACAGGCTCAGCCCCATCTCCATTCATCTTCGTGCACGTTTTTATCTTACACAAGCCACTTCGGAAGCCAAGCGGTTACATCGTGCAGTACAGCAGCCTCTATCACGCGTGTAAGTGACTCTAATTCCCCACAGTACAGCAGTCTATATCACGCGTGTAAATGACTCTAATTCCCCACAGTACAGCAGTCTATATCACGCGTGTAAATGACTCTAATTCCCCACAGTACAGCAGTCTATATCACGCGTGTAAATGACTCTAATTCCCCACAGTACAGCAGTCTATATCACGCGTGTAAATGACTCTAATTCCCCACAGTACAGCAGTCTATATCACGCGTGTAAATGACTCTAATTCCCCACAGTACAGCAGTCTATATCACGCGTGTAAATGACTCTAATTCCCCACAGTACAGTAAAGCTTCGATTTATACAGGATATTTCTGTCTCGGACTGACTCAAGCTATCGTTCGCTGAAGTTGTATACAGACTGATTCTATGATTAATAAACTGAACCTTTCATTATTAAATAATTTTGCAACCCTTACAATTCAAAGTAGCATCAGGTAAAAGAGAAGTTGAAAGAAATCACGTGAACCTAAATATGGCGGGATTGAGTTTTTTTATCTTTATATTTAAAACAATTCTAAACCATGCCCTCACTCTCTTAAATAATGTCTTCACTGGCTAGCAAACCACCCCGGTTACGTTAGATTTAATGGACTTCCCTTCCGATTAATCCTTTAAATAAAGGGTTAACTGTTTTTGTTTCCTCAGTTTTTCTTTGCAGCTACAATATTCAAGTTCGCTATGACAGGTTTTATACCTTTCTTTTTAGTTTTGGCTACTGTGTATTATCTAACATCTTACATCCTTCCCGAGCCGTTAAACGTTACCGCAGTTGTTGTTGTTGTTGTTGCTGTTTTGTGACCTGCATACAATCTAAGTAGTTTCTTTCTAAAACAAGTCCTTATTATGTGTTGAAATTGTTGAAAATATTGATTTTACTTTGTAGATTTACAACAGCCTGGGTTGGTAATATCTGCCTATCTCCCTATCTTTCTACGCCCCTATCTCTCTCTCTCTATTTCTTTCTTCTAAAGTCATTGCGCTGTAGCAACAGAATCATTCTCAACTCTTTGGAAATTAAAGATCAATCAGTCAATGAATCCATCCTTTCTCCCTCTCTCTTCCACCTCTCTCTCTCTCTCTCTCTTTTCGGTTTTGCGACTACGAGATTCCTAAATTTGACAGTCCTTAAAGTGCCTAGCCAGTGTGAAGAGAAGATAGAAATATAATTTTTATTTGTTGGCGAGTCAAACAGAAAAGGTTGCCCATGTTTGGCCCAGATCATGCCAGTGTCAAAGTTAATGAGGCTGTGAACAGATTAGTTAGTAATGTTACAACATAATAACTTTAAAGAAAGATGCTATCTGTCTGATTTGTAGACCTCGCTGGAACAGAATGTAGGATGTATGTGACAGGACAACGCTAATATCCAGTTAATGAATTGGCTGAGTTTGACAAAAGAATCAAGAAGGACGTGCCTCTATACAGGACGTGTTAAACAGTTTTACAACCCACTGCTGACCAAGACAGTTCGTAGAGTTCCTCTTTGATAGTTGCGCAAACATAATTGACTCTCGGATGTTGTGATGCTAGTTTATATAAGCTTACTGACTACAGGTGAGTTCTCTAGTTTATAAACAAGAAAGATCATACCTTTTGTACCATGCTTCCCGTGAAATGCATCTGGATTTTGCCGAAGAAATTGCAAGATTTCTGAAAAAACAATAATTTCGCAGAAATTTTGAATAAACTGGATAGGTGGCAAAGTCACATCGTCGCGTCTGTTTAAATGTATAAATTTGGAATGTAGTTTTATGTCTGTGGCCGGGAATTTAATAGCGTCAACAAGTAGGTTTAGTTTAGATCATAAGAGAAATCTGGTTTTATTTTAAGGTTTGGTGACCTTTGTTGTCATCAGTTATAAAAATACATATAGAATGAGTGTTAAATAAATACTAGAACATATATTAATATAACAACAGAAAGCCTGGTGTATCAACAGTATAAAATTATTCCTGATGTAGTAACGTAATTAAATCATATTATATATATATATATATATAAAGAGAGAGAGAGAGAGAAATAAAAGATTATTTAGTGTATTAAATTACACGTGGTGTTCAACGTAATAAAATTGTATATGATGTATAAACTTATTAAACTTATACCTGGTGTATCAAGCTAATAAAAATATACTTGATGCTTCAAACCAAAGAGATTATAACAAGCTTATCGATTAATTCAATTACACCTGGTGTATTAACCTAATAAATTACTATCTGTTACAATAATATAATAAAATTCTATTTGATGTATCAATCTAATGAAATACTATGTGTTACAGCAGTATTAGAAACATATTTTTGATGTATCAACCTAATAAAATACTATCTGTTGCAGCAATATAATACAATTATATTTCATGCATGAACCTAATAAAATACTATCTCCTTTAGCAATACAATAAATTATATTTGATGTATCAACCTAAATAAAATTATATTTGATGCATCAACCTACATAAAATTATATTTGATGTTAGTCAGTCATTTGCATGTTCCTTGTGGAACTTTGCCTCCCTAATAGCTCTCCTGTAAGCCTCTCGGTTGTAAGCAAGATGCCCTACTGCTGATGCTTCCGTATGCAGATCATCAACAATGTCTTGAAGCCATCTTCGCCTTGGTCGTTCTCTCTTTCTTGTTCCTATTATGTTCTCTTCCAAGACGGTCTTCCTAGATTATCATGACGTTTAATGTGTCCAGAATATTTAAGTTTTCTCTCTTTAATCCCCTTTATTAGCCAGCCTTTTTCAATATTAAGTTTTTGTAGAATAGATCCATTTGTTTTCTTTGTGTCCATGTTATTTGAAGAACTCTTCTGTGGTATTTACATTCAAAGGCAGTTATGTGTTTCTCGGCTGTTTTGTTAAGTGTCCTGGTCTCACAGGGATATGGGAAAGATGTATGCCCTAAAGAAATCTTATTTTTATAGTTCTGTCTGCCCCTCTCCACAGCTTCTTTAGTTGTTTTACTTTTTGAAGAGCGATAGATGCCCTCCTTCTAATTTCTCTCACTGTATCTCCGTTATTAGTGATCCAAGATATTCAACTCTCCACTTCTTCCAATTTTTCATCGTTGATATATATATGTCAGCTGATTTGTTTTGTTTTGTCAGTTGTCATCAATTTACTTTTCTTCACATTAAGATAAAGGTTTTGCTCTTCGCTGTTCTTACGGACTGACATAATTAGTTTTTTCCATTCATTTTTTTGTTTTGAACAGTGATATTGTTTCATCAGCATATCTAATCTCTAGTGTTTCATAACCTCCAATGTTTATGGCATCATAATGTTCTTTATCTACATCTTCTAACATACCTCATTATATTTTCAGTATACACGTTAAATAAGTAAGGTGACAATATGCACCCCTGACGGACCCCTTGTTTTATATCAAAACCAAGTTGTTGTTTCACCATTTATTCTTACTGCTGCCTCTTGGTCTAGATACAGCAGTGATGTTAATTGTATCAAATGTGTTGGAAATCCCATTTTTTCCATTATTTCTACAGTTTCTGGTATTGTACACAATCAAATGCCTTTGAGCAGTCTATAAAAGATAAATATAGATTCACATTAAATTCTCTGCATATCTCTATTATAAAATGTATGTGAATATGTGATCTCTTGATCATCTTCCTTGCTTGAAACCAGGATGCACCATATTGACCTCTTCTTCTATTTTCTTTCGAAGCCTACACATTATGATTTTAATAGAATTTTACTGGCATAACTAATCAGGGCAACAGTTCTGTAGTTTGTGCATAATTTATATTGAACCTTTTTTTTTTGGCAGTGGTATGAATACAGTTCTTTTCCATTCTTTTGGCCAAATACCTGAATGCCATATCTTTTTACATGGTGCATGATAGATTGTTGCTCATTCATTTCCTCCTGCTTTAAAAAATTCAACTGTTATCTCATCATATCCTGGTGATTTACCATTTTTCATATTCTTTATTGCCCATAAAACTTCTTCAATTGTTCGCTCTGATTCTTTCTCCTCCTATAATAAACCACACTGTTGATTTCTGCTTTCACAGCCAGTTGTTTCATACATTCCTTTGCAATATTCCTTCCATCTTTCTAGAATTTCCTTTGTCTCTGTCAAGGTCTTCCCCATCTCGTCACAAATTACATTTAGCTTAGGTGTGACATTTCTCGTCAATGTCTTCATTTCTTTAAACATTCCACTATCTCTTCCACAGATGTCCTTCTATTCTTTCACAACAATCGTGTATATATATATTTTTTGGGTCTTTTCTTATGTTTCTTCGTACTTCTTTTGTAAAAGTTTTATATTCCTCTTTGTGGTTGTTTGTCACACTCCATTGCGTCTTCATTTCTCTACATTGTTTTATTAGTTCTTGTGTGCCAGCTGTAATCCATCCATTCTTTTGTGTTTTCTTTACTGGAACCATGTCTTTAGCTGTTGTTATTAAGATATCTTTGGCCTGGGTAGCCAATTCATCTGATGTCATCTCCTCCTGTAGAGTCATCAGGATTTCGAAACGGTTCTTCACTTCTATACCGTATTGTTCTGGTATTTTTTTAAGACCAAAGCGGAGTGGTTTTGATCCCTTAACTGTCTTTTTTATCTTTATCTTCATTAATAACTCATGGTCCGTGTCACAATCAGCACCTGGTAAAGTTTTTCCTAATGTTCTACTTGACCTCCACCTTCTTTGCACTAAAATGTAATCTATTTGATTCTTGTTTTTCCCATCAGGTGATATCCATGTGAAAAGTCTTCTTGGATGTTGTCTAAAAAGTGTGTTAGCAATCATTAGCTCATTTTCCATGCAAAACGCCATTAGATTGTCACCTGCCTCATTTCTATGTCCTATGCTAAATTTCCCTACAACATGTCCTTCATCTTCTGCTCTTTCTGTACCAATTTTTTGCATTAAAATCACCCATTATTAATACAATATCATTTTCCATACCTGGTCTATCGTTGTTTGCAGTGTGTTATAAAAGTCTTCTACTTCCTCTTCTTCTGCTGCTGATGTAGGTGCATATATCTGGATGATTGTTACATTTCTAGGAGTGCCCTTAAGTCTGATAGTGAGGATTCTATCACTTACTGGATTGTAACCTAGCAATTCTTTTGATGTAAATTGGTCTAAGTATAAAGCCTTTCCATTCTATCCTCCTAATTCTCCACCAGAGTATATAAAGATATTGTCATTCTCGCTCTTGAAGTGTCCTGATCCTTTCCATCAATGTTCGCAGATTCCCAAAATGTGTATCCCGGTTCTTTTCATCTCGTCACTATTTATTTGACACTTCCCCTCATACATGGTTCTTACATTCCATGTTCCTTCTCTTATTTTTCTTGTTAGTTTGATGTAGGAGTTTTCCTTAGTAACACCGCCAGGATTTTGTCCGTCATCACAATTACTAGTACTGACTTCTGGCTCACACTCTTCCCCAGTGTTAAAATTAGATCTATCTGGGCTGGGGGACTCACCACCAGATCTTTTTCCTATCTGACCTTCTATGTTGCTGTTTGGGTTTCTTGGTATATTTCCAGAAGTTAGTTTACCATTGCTTTCCTTCCGGGAAGTGACTGTACTAGTCAGTGATCGTAGCCATTGTCTCTACACTGAGACCATAACCAAAATTATCTTTCGGCTGCTCTCCAATTCCATCCACCACCTGCTCCCTTGGCTTCATGTCACCCTGATCGGAGGCGGAAGGGGCTACACGGTTACTCCACCGTGTCCCGTAGACTGACGGAGGTAAGGAGGCGTCGTATTCCTCTTTTGATAGGGATACCCCTACTCTACTAACCCCATATTTGATGTATCAACCTAATAAAAGTGGCACTATTTTTTTTATCAAGCTAGTAAACCTAAGCGAGAGATTTTACTATCAGCCACGAGGTCTGGGAAGAACTTCTGAAAGATCTAGCCACGTGGAGGACGACTCTATGCAAGGGTACAGCATCATTTCAAGGAGAAATGAGGACTAAACTTGAAGTTAGAAGTTACAACTGCTTGGATACTGGAGGACCACATTTAAAATTAGAAGATACAATTGTAGAAAACTGGAGGATTAAACTTGAAATTAGAAGATGCAAGTGCTATGAAACTGAAGGTCCAAACTTGAAATTAGAAGATACAAGTGCTAGGAAACTGGAGGACCAAACTTGAAATTAGAAGATACAAGTGCTAGGAAACTGGAGGGCCAAACCTGAAGTTAGCAGATATAAGTCCTAAGAAAATGAAGGACAAAACCTGAAATTAGAAGATACAAGTGCTAGGAAACTGGAGGACCAAACATGAAATTAGAAGATATAAGTGCTAGGAAACTGGACCTTGCCACACAAATATTGTTTCCGGTTACAGCGGCCGGCTATATGAATCCAACATTGGTATAGTCAGCAATGAGACGAGCTACTCAGTAAGATGATGCTTGGCAAAACCCACAAAAGTTGGTTCAAGCCTGCTTCACATCCGTCATCATCATCATCATCATGTGCCGTGCCGACTGGCGTTGGCTATTATGCTTCTCCAGAGTACCCGATCCTTCATGCAGGCCATCAGCTCGGTTGGTGATCTCCTCTCACAACATCCCGTCAGACTGTCCAGTATCATTTCTCTTGGTCTTCCTCTTGATCTTCTTCCTTCTATTTTTCCTGTTGTTATAATATTTTCAATGCCCCCTCTTCTCATTGCATGTCCTATGAAAGTACATTGTCTCTCTCCTATCTTTTTGACAATATTTTTTGTCTCTCCATCTCTTCTCATACATTCTTCATTAGTTATTTTTACTGTCCAGGGGATTCGCAACATTCTTCTAATAAACCACATTTCTGCTGCTTCCAATGATTTTTGTGCAGACTTGCCTATTGTCCATGATTCACTTCCATATAACAAGATAGGTTCAATATAGCATTTTAGGACTCGTTTTCTAACATTCATTGATAAGGATGTGTTGGTTAATATGTTTCTCATTCTCTGAAATGCAGTCTTTGCTTGGCCTATTCTGTTCCTAATTTCTGTTCTGCATTTCCCATCTGAAGTTATTACTGCTCCAAGGTATTTGAATTTCTGCACCTGCTTTAGAATAGTTCCGTTTAATTTAATACTGCATGTTGGTGGATTCTGTTTCTTAGATATAACCATAGTCTCTGTCTTTTTGATGTTCAAAGTAAGGCCTTTCTGTTCACTTTCTTTGGCGACTTTATCCAAGAGATTTTGCAGGTCTTGTTGGCTCTCAGCTATCAGTACTGTGTCGTCAGCATACCGAAGGTTGTTAATATTGTATCCTCCATCCGTCAGCTCAGACTAAAAGTGCCTATATAGAATTAATTTGTTAGTAAGCTACAATTTGGACAGTGTTGTGAGAAGGGGTGAGATACTAGAACCGTCTTTCTGGCATGGCCAACCAGTGGGGCTTGTTCCAAACGCATCGCGTGTAGATAGAGAGGGCAAACAAAGCTGAATAACAGTATGAACAGTTCACTTTAGTATCGTCTAGTGTTTTAGTGAGGTAAAGGCGGATATGTTGAAAATGTGTCGCTCTTCGTATATTGATTATGTACCTACTTGTGTTAGAGGTAGTTGTAGTTGTGTTATAATCAAAGTATGGCGCCTCCTCTGTAATGTTGTTTTCGTAAGGTTTCTGTGTGTAGATGAAGGGTATTTATAGTTATGCACATCAGTAGTAGGAAATGATTAGCGATTGTTGGTTAGAATTGTATTCCTTCATTAGAGGTATCGATTGCACTTAGAGGGGCACTGCATATGTTCATTGATTTTGTGAGTATCATTGTTATTGTCTTGATTATACTATGATTACACTGATGATTACACTCATGTATAGTGAGGCCGAGCGTAACAAGGAGCCATGGAAGAAGGGAAGAAGGAATTAGGGAAGAAAGGAGACGGTTGCCAGGCAACAGAATAGTAATGAATTAAGATAGGAGGCTACCAGGTGCAGAATGCACCGACGACCAAAGTCGTATGGTAGAGAGAAGACCGACACAGGCCGAAAGTACCTAATATATCATAGAACCAAGGATAATCACAAAAATAAAATCAGATAATTATCAATATATATAAATATATATATACATAATATGTTTACATTTGGAGCATGTGACCGGTTCTCTCACCTAGTGGTAGGCTGCCATATGAGACAATAAGTTTTAATGATAAATTGTCATTTTTTTATTTTTCTGTCTACATATGTACCTACATGAGCTGATTCACCAGAGTAGATCAAAGAACTGCACCTCGTGAACTCGTGTCAAAATACAGTCCATCGTAGACAGGAAGGACAAGAGGTCAACATGAGAGCAGTGTTAGTTACGCTCTGAGGGAGTGCTTGGCATTGTTTGAACTAGCCAAAACCAGTTGGTACCAGCTTTTATTATGGTGGTAATTTTTTAAAGAAAACAAACGTGAGTGAATTACAAGACCAGGTTGTGAGCAGTAGGAAGATTTTTTGTTCTGTAGGATAGACGTCAGTTTGTGTAGTGAGAGCATTCAGTATTTTAAGAGTTGACACTGGCTGGGATTTTATAAGAAACAGAAAAAACAATGTGTCAGAATATAGAGAATGTGTTGGAAAATGCATGGCAGGAAATGTTAACATTACTAAAGACAGTGAACATTATGTTAGCCAGAAACATTACGCCGGAACACATTTCACGCTTCGACGGCGATGCAGATAACATCCATGTGTGGCTGAACCAAGTAGATAAATATTGTGAAATACACAGCCACAACGAGGAAATTAAAAAATACATATTATTACAGGCCTCAACACGTGTGTTCTCAGACTTTATATACAGACAACTAGTAACTAACAGAGAACACACGTTCACTCAGCTAAAACGGGATAGTCAGTTGTTTCGGAAAAGCTACTGGCACGCATATAGCAATAAAACAAATGCGTGCTATTCAGCAGAAGGAAAGTGAAGTGATTCAAGAAGTCGGGGAAAGATTATTAAGAATCGCGGTGCAAGTCTTCCCGGATCAAGAAATCAAGAGTAGTCAGATTAAGTCACTACTGATAAATTGCTTTGTCGATCTATTAAGGGCAGAAGTTTGAAGATAAAGCTACTCAGAAAAGAATGTTCAACATTTAAGAAGCTATAACACTGTCAGTAGAAGAAGATTATTACAACAAATAATTACAACTCGTTCCAGCCTCGGAAATATCAACAGCCCAGCTGATGAAACGCAGCAAAGTTCAAATAGGGCTGTAAATGTTATACAAGAAAAGAGACACAGCAGAAGACTTTGTTATATATGTGGTAAAGCAAACCACATAGCCAGTCACTGTTGGTTCAACACAAACAATAGCCAATCATCGAGGAGGAATGTACCTCAACCGGGCCCTGCATACGGCAACCCGGCCAAACAGAATACCGACAACATAAGATGTTATCAATATGAGCAAACCCCACTGCTGGAACAGTCCATCTGTGAGTGGGAATTTCTTGCATCTGAATACTAACTGTCATTCTCCACGCACACCAGACACCAAGCAAGGTCATCATAACTGTCAGGGAAACGTAAGGGGAGGTCAGTAAGGGGACCTGTTATTCCTCCAGGCACGCCGCAGGGTCGAGGGTCAGTAATATAAACATTTACTCTAATAAAACTGCTTGTACTATTCCCACGGAAAATGCAAATAGGATGGTGCATACGTTGATTGATACAGGGAGTGCCGTCTGTTTGATTCGCAACATCTATGGTTTCCCATAAGGCAACAGTATCAGTTAGATCTGGCGAAACAACATTGCCACGTGGATAGGGCCAATAAGGTAACGAAACTATGAGTTTTGATGTGCGAGAGTCTGCCAAACATTTGGTTCTAAGCTTTTTCTTTGTTCCATAGCAGGAAAATTTAGGATGGACTTGTCAGACGAAAATTTAAGATGGACTTGTCAGACGAAAATTTAGGATGGACTTGTCAGACGAAAATTTAAGATGGACTTGTCAGACGAAAATTTAAGATGGACTTGTCAGACGAAAATTTAGGATGGACCAGAGAAACACGAGAGTGCAGAAACAAATAAGAAACCGTCGGGAAAATAATAGAACATGTTTTTTCATTTGTATGTTTACGGAACCTGAACTATAAAAACTGTTTATTGGAAACATATGTATTTGTTGTATTGCTCCACAGCATGATGGATAGCTCTTTTTTTCACATTTTATGATGTATTTCCTGTAGATTACACATGTAAACCATTGTTTTTTTTTTGTTTTGATATATTGGAGTGGTGCTTTACATTGTACTTGAAAATATTTGTCCAGATTTGATTTAATATGGGAGGCTACCAGTTGCAGAATGCACCGAAGACCAAAGTCGTATGGTAGAGAGTGAGGAGGAAGAGTAGAGAAGAGAGAGACAGAATGAGCTACCAGGTGCACGGGCACCGATGACCAAAGTCATAAGGTAGAGGATAGAGGGAGAAGAGGTGGGACTAGAAGAAGGGTAGGAACTCAGAAGCAGATGATGTATATAGGGAACTATAAGAAGTGGAACTCACGACTGAGACAGTCAGACAATTGATATTAATGAACCATGTTATTACTGGTATTGATCATTCGCTAGTTATGTTGTGTTATGCACTCTGTTTTTTAGTCCCGTTTCTGTCATTCTTGTTTATTAAACAGCGTGAGCTGGAAATTGTTTTGAAACTTTAAGTTCTGGGTTTTCATTTTGAATATGTTCGGCTGTTTCTATGTGTGGTGTACGTAGATAATGTTTCTATGTGTGGTGTATGTAGATAATGTTTCTATGTGTGGTGTACGTAGATAATGTTTCTATGTGTGGTGTATGTAGATAATGTTTCTATGTGTGGTGTATGTAGATAATGTTTCTATGTGTGGTGTATGTAGATAATGTTTCTATGTGTGGTGTATGTAGATAATGTTTCTATGTGTGGTGTACGTAGATAATGTTTCTATGTGTGGTGTATGTAGATAATGTTTCTATGTGTGGTGTATGTAGATAATGTTTCTATGTGTGGTGTATGTAGATAATGTTTCTATGTGTGGTGTATGTAGATAATGTTTCTATGTGTGGTGTATGTAGATAATGTTTCTATGTGTGGTGTACGTAGATAATGTTTCTGTGTGTGGTGTACGTAGATAAGGTTTCTGTGTGTGGTGTACGTAGATAAGGTTTCTGTGTGTGGTGTACGTAGATAAGGTTTCTGTGTGTGGTGTACGTGGATAAGAAACATCTTAATCAGTGATTGCCGTCCCAAATGGCAAGTCTGACACAGGTAGAGAAAGGACCTACACAATACGCGAAGTACATATTACATCATAAGAATCAAAAGAAAATCAGTAAAAAATATAATCTAACGTAATAACATATATGAAAAGATTACATTCATGTAATCAAATAATCTGTATAAGTTTACGGTGTCTCTTATGTCTGTGGTCATCATTTCTATTCTGATCTGCAGCCCTTCAGTAACTTTTACAGCTGAGAAAAGAAAGAAAGCCAGATGTGGCACTGATGATACAACTCTCTTCTGTGCCAGCTGCAACAGAATATATGAACACTAGTATATCTCTTATATGTCTGGATGACTTGGAACATATGAGCACTAGTATATCTCTTATATGTCTGGATGACTTGGAACATAAGAGCACTAGTATATCTCTTATATGCCTGGATGACTTGGAACATAAGAACACTAGTATATCTCTTATATGTCTGGATGACTTGGAACATATGAGCACTAGTATATCTCTTATATGTCTGGATGACTTGGAACATAAGAACACTAGTATATCTCTTATATGCCTGGATGACTTGGAACATATGAACACTAGTGTACCTCTTATATGCCTGGATGACTTGGAATATATGAACACTAATATATCTCTTATATGCCTGGAGGACTTGGAACATATAAACACTAATATATCTCTTATATGCATGGATGACTTGGAACATATGAACACTAGTATATCTCTTATATACCTGGATAGCTTGGAACAGATGGTCTCCTGGTAGCTTTCTGCTTGTTAAAAAGGACATCGGTTTGCTATGCGTTTTTTTTTTCTTTTATTTGCCTTATTAATATCTAGAAAAGATTATTTTGTGATATAATCTTTGAAACATAAAACCTCACCTGATTGGGTGTAACCTTTACTGAGCAAATGGTTTAAAATCTGAAACAGACGATCCATTACCTCTGAAATTAAAAAAGAAAATCATTTAACACAGGCAACAGATGAGGTTAAACATACACTAACACAGGCAACAGATGAGGTTAAACATACACACGCTGTTTAACATTTTACTTGTCAACATCAGGCACGATGTCATACATACAGGTTTTTTAGACATGCCAGGTTTAGATCTACTGGGTCTCACTAGTCGTTCTTCTTTTTCTTCTTCTTCTGTGTTCTAGAAACGTTTGTCATGCTAAATCTGTCTTCTCCAGGTTCGAGTGTGAGCCCCAGAGCTTTTCGTTCAGATCCTCACCCTCGGGCCAGATCTGTGTGTGTGACAATATCGGGGTTTTTTATGTAGAAATTTGTGGGAGTCTCAAGCCCATGTGTATTTGGAAGGATCTTCGACGATCGTCATAAAATATCTAAGGAGACAATTGCTAGAATGATGTGACATTAGTTAGTTGCTATGATGATGTGACGTTAGCTATTTGCTAGGATGATGTGACGCTAGTTATTTGCTAGGATAATGTGACGTTAGCTATTTGCTAGGATAATGTGACGTTAGCTATTTGCTAGGATAATGTGACGTTAGTTATTTGCTAGGATAATGTGACGTTAGTTATTTGCTAGGATAATGTGACGTTAGTTATTTGCTAGGATAATGTGACGTTAGTTATTTGCTAGGATAATGTGACGTTAGCTATTTGCTAGGATAATGTGACGTTAGTTATTTGCTAGGATAATGTGACGTTAGCTATTTGCTAGGATAATGTGACGTTAGCTATTTGCTAGGATAATGTGACGTTAGCTATTTGCTAGGATGATGTGACGTTAGCTATTTGCTAGGATAATGTGACGTTAGCTATTTGCTAGGATAATGTGACGTTAGCTATTTGCTAGGATGATGTGACGTTAGTTATTTGCTAGGATGATGTGACGTTAGCTATTGCTAGGTTAATGTGACGTTAGCTATTTGCTAGGATAATGTAACATTAGTTATTTGCTAGGATGATGTGACGTTAGTTATTTGCTAGGATGATGTGACGTTAGCTATTTGCTAGGATAATGTAACGTTAGTTAGAGCGGAAATTTAGTCAGAGAATGAAGTGCAAGATTGTTTTGTTTTTCTTTTTCTCGGTTTTGCTGGATTTTTTATCAGATTGATTGCTATTTTCTTCTTACAAACTGATGTGTATACAGAGATAGAGAAAGAGTAGATGGAATCCATGGGGAAGATTTGTTTTGTTCCAGACAACAGTGAGGAAGATCGTATCTTGTTTATTTAGAGTTTACTACCCTTCTTGCACCTTCACACTGTGATCGGAGATGTGAGTGGGTTGGACAGGGTTTGCAGGATGTGTTCTGATGTCTGGGTCCTAAAGCCACAGGGACACTCACTTGTGTGTGATATTTTGAGGTGTCTTAGAAGTCTGCAGTGTCCCATTTTTAGTCGAAAGATTGTGGTTTGCTGATATCTCTGTAGTTGATGAATGGGACATTGTTTCGACTCTATTTTCAGTTTTGTTTTCCAGTTGGTGCTTAGTTTGTTGTGGATGATGGTTTTTGCTTCTTGATATGTTACTGGATGATTGATTTGTTCTATGTTTCTCCCTGCCTTGAAAGAGCATCTGCTTTTTCATTTCCTTTATTCCGCAATGTGAAGAGAGCCAATGTAGGACAGGACTGTGGCCGAGTTTTGGAGTTTGTTTAGTTGTTATATAATGTCATTTGTTTGTGAGTAGCTTTTGTTTGTATATATTGCTTCTAACAGTTTTCTGCAATCATTGAAGCGTATAATCTTCTCTAGTGTAGAGCATGTTTCTGTGCTTATTTTCAAGGTTTGTTTGAGTATGTGCTGTTGTGACTGCTCTGTAGTTTGGTGAGTATCTTCCTGCTGGCTGTACTTGGTCGCTGGTTTTTCCATTTGGAAACCTAATGAAGATGCCAGACCCTCCATTTCTGGTGGCCCCTTCTGGGGATCCTTAGTGAAGACGTGAGTCCATTCTGTAGGTTTGTATTTGCTCTCTATCATTTCCAAGGCCAGAGATTTCATCTCGTAAGTTGTTTATGAGTTGTATGTAAGCCATATGTTGACTTACCACTGTTAGCCTTTGTATTCTTGTGTTTACCTGAACATGTAGCTGGTAGTGGTTTATCTCTTCGCAGATAGGTAAGGATTCGATGTCTTCAGGGGTGGAGGGGAGCAGGTCTTTGTGAAGAAAGTGAAGTTTGCAGGATTTGTGAAGGAAGTGAACTTTGCAGGATTTGTGAAGGAAACTACTTCCCTTGATTCTGTCTTTTTGGGTATTTCATTTATTGATTTATTGCAGGTATGTTTATGCATGTGTAACAGCTCTTCTCTGTCGGTAAGTAGTTTCTCCTCCCCTCTGACTCTAGGGAGGAGATGATGGAAAAGATCTCCATTTTTTGGGACTGGGGTGGTCTTTAACCTTCCAGTGATCAGTCTCATTAACCCTCCAGTGATAAGTCTCTTTAATCATCCACTGATCAGTCTCATTAACCCTCCAGTGATAAGTCTCTCTAATCATCCACTGATTAGTTTGTGTCCTACACACTGTAGCTTTGTTAGGCGATGTATGTTGGTTTTTGATGCAGCGGCCCATATCACCACTCCATACTCCGGTGTCGGTCTAACTGTGGCAGTATAGATTTGGTTGAGTACATTGCTGTTTCACCCCAGGTTGTGCCTGTTAGGTTTTTTTTTTAAATAATGGATGGTTTCATGGCTGTATTTTTTTCAGTGCCCCTGAGATGTGGCTTCCAGGTAAAATGTTTGTCCAGTTTTAGTTCAAGATAGGTTGAATATCTTCATAAGGCAGGTCTTTACCTTGCATGTGTAGGTTTACTCTTTCATCTTTGGTGGACAGGGAGAATGTAGTAGTTGTTGTGTTTGAGATGTTAACTTGGACACCCCAGATTTCTTCCCAGGATTCAGTGCTGTTTAGTGTTGCCTGCATTCTGCTTTTTAGCGGTGTCAGTTTTCCAGCAGCATTCCAAACCGCAAAGTCGTCAGCGTGTAGGGCTTCGGAAGTGTGTATTGGGAGGTTCTCTGTGATATCATTAGTGAATGGGTTGAACAGTTTAAGGAGATAGGACCCCCTCTTTGTGGCACACATTCCTGTAGGCTGACCTGTCGACTGAGGGTGCTGTTTAGTTTTACTCTGGCTATGCGGTAGTGTACATTTCGACTTTATCAGCATTAAGACCAGCCCTTCCTTTCAGACCTTGTCAAAATCCTTAGTGAGATCTACAAAGATAGCCTGTACTTTTTCCTTCTTCTCAAAGGCATTTTCAATTTCTTGGGTCAGATTCTCCAGCTGGTCATCAGTGCTGCAGGTTTTTCTAAAGGATGATTACGAGTTGTATGTAAGCCATATGTTGACTTACCACTGTTAGCCTTTGTATTCTTGTTTTACCTGAACATGTAGCTGGTAGTGGTTTATCTCTTCGCAGATAGGTAAGGATTCGATGTCTTCAGGGGTGGAGGGGAGCAGGTCTTTGTGAAGAAAGTGAAGTTTGCAGGATTTGTGAAGGAAGTGAACTTTGCAGGATTTGTGAAGGAAACTACTTCCCTTGATTCTGTCTTTTTGGGTATTTCATTTATTGATTTATTGCAGGTATGTTTATGCATGTGTAACAGCTCTTCTCTGTCGGTAAGTAGTTTCTCCTCCCCTCTGACTCTAGGGAGGAGATGATGGAAAAGATCTCCATTTTTTGGGACTGGGGTGGTCTTTAACCTTCCAGTGATCAGTCTCATTAACCCTCCAGTGATAAGTCTCTTTAATCATCCACTGATCAGTCTCATTAACCCTCCAGTGATAAGTCTCTCTAATCATCCACTGATTAGTTTGTGTCCTACACACTGTAGCTTTGTTAGGCGATGTATGTTGGTTTTTGATGCAGCGGCCCATATCACCACTCCATACTCCGGTGTCGGTCTAACTGTGGCAGTATAGATTTGGTTGAGTACATTGCTGTTTCACCCCAGGTTGTGCCTGTTAGGTTTTTTTTTTAAATAATGGATGGTTTCATGGCTGTATTTTTTTCAGTGCCCCTGAGATGTGGCTTCCAGGTAAAATGTTTGTCCAGTTTTAGTTCAAGATAGGTTGAATATCTTCATAAGGCAGGTCTTTACCTTGCATGTGTAGGTTTACTCTTTCATCTTTGGTGGACAGGGAGAATGTAGTAGTTGTTGTGTTTGAGATGTTAACTTGGACACCCCAGATTTCTTCCCAGGATTCAGTGCTGTTTAGTGTTGCCTGCATTCTGCTTTTTAGCGGTGTCAGTTTTCCAGCAGCATTCCAAACCGCAAAGTCGTCAGCGTGTAGGGCTTCGGAAGTGTGTATTGGGAGGTTCTCTGTGATATCATTAGTGAATGGGTTGAACAGTTTAAGGAGATAGGACCCCCTCTTTGTGGCACACATTCCTGTAGGCTGACCTGTCGACTGAGGGTGCTGTTTAGTTTTACTCTGGCTATGCGGTAGTGTACATTTCGACTTTATCAGCATTAAGACCAGCCCTTCCTTTCAGACCTTGTCAAAATCCTTAGTGAGATCTACAAAGATAGCCTGTACTTTTTCCTTCTTCTCAAAGGCATTTTCAATTTCTTGGGTCAGATTCTCCAGCTGGTCATCAGTGCTGCAGGTTTTTCTAAAGGATGATTACGAGTTGCCAAGAACTGTGTTTTCCTTTAGGTGTTTTACAAGTCTTGAGTTCACCATTCTCTCCATGATCTTACCCAGGCAGCTGAGGAGACTGAGTTCATTATTTTCTCCATGATCTTACCCAGGAAGCTGAGGAGACTAGAGTTCATCATTTTCTCTATGATCTTACCCAGGAAGCTGAGGAGACTAGAGTTCATCATTTTCTCTATGATCTTACCCAGGAAGCTGAGGAGACTAGAGTTCATCATTTTCTCTATGATCTTACCCAGGAAGCTGAGGAGACTAGAGTTCGTCATTTTCTCTATGATCTTACCCAGGAAGCTGAGGAGACTAGAGTTCATCATTTTCTCCATGATCTTACCCAGGAAGCTGAGGAGACTAGAGTTCATCATTTTCTCTATGATCTTACCAAGGAAGCTAAGGAGACTGAGTTCATTATTTTCTCCATGATCTTACCCAGGAAGCTGAGGAGACTAGAGTTCATCATTTTCTCCATGATCTTACCCAGGAAGCTGAGGAGACTAGAGTTCATCATTTTCTCCATGATCTTACCCAGGCAGCTGAGGAGACTAGAGTTCATTATTTTCTCCATGATCTTACCCAGAAGCTGAGGAGACTAGAGTTCATCATTTTCTCTATGATCTTACCCAGGAAGCTAAGGAGACTGAGTTCATTATTTTCTCCATGATCTTACCCAGGAAGCTGAGGAGACTAGAGTTCATCATTCTCTCCATGATCTTACCCAGGAAGCTGAGGAGACTAGAGTTAATCATTCTCTCCATGATCTTACCCAGGAAGCTGAGGAGACTAGAGTTCATCATTTTCTCCATGATCTTACCCAGGAAGCTGAGGAGACTAGAGTTCATCATTCTCTCTATGATCTTACCCAGGAAGCTGAGGAGACTAGAGTTCATCATTTTCTCCATGATCTTACCCAGGCAGCTGAGGACACTAGAGTTCATCATTCTCTCCATGATCTTACCCAGGCAGCTGAGGAGACTAGAGTTCATCATTCTCTCCATGATCTTACCCAGGCAGCTGAGGAGACTGGTCGTCAACTGGTCTTTTTTTGTTTTTCCTGCTTATTTTTTTCTTATCAGGGTTCAAGGTTATGATGGCCTCCCTCCACTCGTCTTCGAATTCGTGGTCATCCATGACTGGTTTATTGTCTGGAGAAGCTGGAGTCTGGCTTTGGTTCTTAAGTATTCTATCATTTCACTGATGATCCCGTCCTTGCCTGAAGCTTTCTTATGTTTAGATGTGTCCATGGCTTTGTTTAGTTCAGAGATGGAGAAGATGCTGGTTGAGGGTCTTTGATTCTTCAAGCTTTGACAGATTTGTTGTTTAGCTTCGCTGATGCGATGTTTAGGGAGTGTTAGAGTGACTTTGTAAAATTCAGCCAGGATGTTTGCAGCTTTCTTCCCTGTGTAGTATATGTTGTTTTCTCCAAGGAATTGTACTGTTTGTGGTTGCTGTTTCGTCATTTAGGTTTCTGAGCAGGTGTCATAATTTGTTGATATCTTTGTCAATGTTTTGGAAGCTTGTGTTTTCGAACAGCGCTCTTTGTATTTCTAGTTTATTCTGCTCACTGATCGTATCTTCGATGGTGTTGTGAATGGTAAACTGCCGGCAGTCGGATTATTGTGATCTCCATCAGCATTATCATCATTTCCATGAATAAAATCCTCATGTCAAGATAACCCAGAACTTGCCTGATATCTGTACCAGTTGGTTGCTAACGTGAGGTTTTGAACGAGCCTGAAAGTGAAGCATGGCTGGAGATAGTGTTTAGCTAATCCAGAAAAGTGAAGCTGACGGCTGGAATTCTGTGCATAACAAATCCAGCAACACTGCTCTATGACGAATGTACGACCTGGTATCCACGTGCAAAAAGGCAGCACAACAACACGACACGGCCCTAGTAAAGAGTGCCCGTCCCACCACAGAACACTCAAGAGAGAGATAGACGGTCTCCATAAGTCTTCATACCGCGGAAGTCTTTTGTGGCCGTGGCAAGGCTGGAAGTACTAGCTGTTTTCCAGGACCTAGAAAAGTATGTTGGTCTGTTCTCTGGCTGGGTTATGAGGATGAGTCCATTTTCTATCAATCAGTCTTCTAGTTATTTCCTTTGTAGTCGGTGGTCTCATAGCCCCAACATAGCGAACGGCCATTTAAGTCACCCAATATGAGGTGTCAGGATATTTTAAAGTTGAATTTCTAGAACATTTTTTTGTTGTTTTTGTTTGGTGGACTGTAGCAGTTGGTGATAGAAATCTCTTTGTTGGGCAGGAGTATTTTTACTGTAAGGTGTTCCAGATCTCCTTCGATGGATCTGTCTGTTTCTATTGCTGGGATTGTGTTCTGGACTCCCTTGGTCCTTATTTCTCTGCCTTGCCTGTACATGTCATTGCCTCTGATGAAGAATCTCTGGGTGTCTTTTGAGCGTGTTTCTTGGACGTACATGATATCGATGTTGTTTTGGTTTAGAGAGACCTGTAACTTTTTTTTTCTTATACTGCCGGCAGTCGGATTATTGTGATCTCCATCAGCATTATCATCATTTCCATGAATAAAATCCTCATGTCAAGATAACCCAGGACTTGCCTGATATCTGTACCAGTTGGTTGCTAACGTGAGGTTTTGAACGAGCCTGAAAGTGAAGCATGGCTGGAGATAGTGTTTAGCTAATCCAGAAAAGTGAAGCTGACGGCTGGAATTCTGTGCATAACAAATCCAGCAACACGGCTCTATGACGAATGTACGACCTGGTATCCACGTGCAAAAAGGCAGCACAACAACACGACACGGCCCTAGTAAAGAGTGCCCGTCCCACCACAAAACACTCAAGAGAGAGATAGACGGTCTCCATAAGTCTTCATACCGCGGAAGTCTTTTGTGGCCGTCGCAAGGTTGGAAGTACTAGCTGTTTTTCAGGACCTAGAAAAGTATGTTGGTCTGTTCTCTGGCTGGGTTATGAAGATGAGTCCATTTTCTATCAATCAGTCTTCTAGTTATTTCCTTTGTAGTCGGTGGTCTCATAGCCCCAACATAGCGAACGGCCATTTAAGTCACCCAATATGAGGTGTCAGGATATTTTTAAGTTGAATTTCTAGAACATTTTTTTGTTGTTTTTGTTTGGTGGACTGTAGCAGTTGGTGATAGAAATCTCTTTGTTGGGCAGGAGTATTTTTACTGTAAGGTGTTCCAGATCTCCTTCGATGGATCTGTCTGTTTCTATTGCTAGGATTGTGTTCTGGACTCCCTTGGTCCTTATTTCTCTGCCTTGCCTGTACATGTCATTGCCTCTGATGAAGAATCTCTGGGTGTCTTTTGAGCGTGTTTCTTGGACCTACATGCTATCGACGTTGTTTTGGTTTAGAGAGACCTGTAACTTTTTTTTCTTACACTCAGGGCAGGGGGTTCCTCTATGTCACCTTTAATAATCTGGATACCAGGTCGTTTCTTTCACCTGACCCCCAGCAACCTTCGGGTTTCTGACTGTCCCTTGAGCGGTTTTGACGGTGTTGGCATTTTACTGTGGAGATGGGCAGGAACGCAGCCACTCCGGGAGCCGAGATTGTTTCATGACCGTTTCCCGTTGCGTGTGTCTCCTGATTTTCCAGACTGCATCATTTGCTGGGTAACAGGCTCCGTCTTCGGCAGTCTCTCACTAGTCGTTCTAACGAGGTCAGGAAAGACTACTCGCCGTTATAGCTTTGTACGTTTCTGGGAAACATTCACGTTTGAGCAACGTGAAAAGACGTATAATCTAGGATCATCATAATCATCATCATCATCATCATCATAAGATATAAGATCTAGGCGTATTCGGCCATCATCATCATCATCATAAGATGTACGATCTAGCCACATTCAGCTATCATCATATGATATATGATCTAGGCACATTCATCGATAATCATCATACGATGTGTGAAGTAGACAAATTCAGCTATCATTAACATCATCATCGTCACTATCAACGCACAACAGAACAACGATGCAATAGTATGATGGACACAACGAACATGCTCAGTTCCGATTACTCACGTTAACCGCATCGTTCTGCTCGAGTTAAAAGTTTATATTTCTGTATTTTTTAACCAGCAACACAGATGTTACCGTTGTTTGCATAATGTTTTCACTGTTACTGTTATTACGAACAGTAGTAGCTGACAGCAATAGTAGTAGTAATAGTGGTGGTAGTAGTAGTAGTAGCAATAGTGGTAGTAGTAATAGTAATAGTGGTGGTAGTAGTAGTAGCAACAGTGGTAGTAGTAGTAATAGTAATAGTGGTGGTAGTAGTAGTAGTAGTAGTAGTAGTAGTTGTAGTAGTAGTGGTAGTAGTAATAGCGGTAGTAATAGTGGCAGTAGTAGTATAAGTAGTAATAGAGGTAGTAGTAGTAGTTGTAATAATGGTAGCAGTATCAGCAGTAGTAGCAGTAATATTATAAGTAGTAGTGTTAACAGTATTAGTAGCAGCAGTACAACCAGTGTTAGTACTATGGTAGCAGTAGCAGCAGCAGTAGTAGTAGTAGCAACAGCAGTAGTAGTAGTAGTAGTACGAGAGCAAGTCGATAAATAAGTCGTAGATCCGTACAGAATAAAAACGAATATTCATTAATGGTTTTTGGCGGTACATAGCAACATTAATTGTGGCGAAATTAGAACCACAGTTACATCCCAGCGTGCCACGGTTATTTAACAGCCGCTGTTTGAATATGACGAGTGTGGTGAATGTGTGTATACGTGAGAAGAACTGTCCGGATTTGCGCGTTTTCTGTGGGCCAAGGGACAGAGAGTAGCGTATATAACGCGCAGAGAAAATGCGTAAAGAAATGTTTGAAGTGTACGGTGAAAAGTGTATGTGAAGAAAGATCTCTGTAATCAGATCCAGAAATGTAAGAACGGACGAATCACCTGATGGTCGCCATTTCAGAGACGACGAAGACGTTTTCATGGAGACAACTCGTTGACTGCGACCAGAAACCTTTGATGCTGGCCTTCAAGGATTTGTGAGTCGGTGAGACAAGTGTCTGAATGGAAAGGGGCTTTTATGTCGAAAAAAAAATCACGCGTACATGGAGTTTTCCCCCCTTACTTGTTTTGCGACTTATTTACTGACTTTCTTTTTTGTCATGTGTGAACTGTATGTTTGATACTTCTGTTAAAATCTGACTATTTTACTGAACGAGTAAAGTCCACAACTGGTCACTTTTTTTGTTCACATGACGGACAAATTTAAACATAACTATCTGCGGGGTACTTACCTGCACGAGCGTCAGCGAGCCCTTTTTGATAGGCAGCCTCTGGAGAAAAACAAATGTGAGGGTGGGGGTGAGGGTGGGGTTTGGGAACAAATTAAGAATTTCTCCTTTCACTTCTCTTCCTTCATGTACAGATTATGCCGGTGTATATTTCAGAATATGTATAATGTGTGCATCAGCTTATTTGCGTGCGTGTTGAAATAAAACTGGATAGCGACTGCAGTAAAACTGGTTCAATTAATAAAGGTTGATAGAGGCGTATGGTGCAGTTTTACAAGGCGGCAGAAGGATTGAGTAAAGTGAAAAAGAACGAATAGAAAGTATGAAAGTAAGATGAGAATGTATAAATGAAGAACATACAACATCCAATATTTCGGAGTGAGCTTTTTTCGAGGATTACGTACACAAAACAAGACAAAACATATAACTAAATGAAAAACGTATCTGTGTGGCATCCTCCAGAGAATAGGAACACAAGAATGCGTCTGAGGGATTATATAACTTCAGATTATTGTTTCATGTGATAATTGATTAAACGAGAAAAAAATACCACCAAGAAAGTCCAGAAGACATAGGAAAATAGAAGCAATAAGACAGCAGAAGAGCCATGCCCGGAAAATTCTACTGCCATTCAGGCACTGCAGCTTAATAAAAATTCTTTAGCTGGTGCACCTGTGGACCAGGCAGCAAATTCAAATGCAGCCCCACCAACCTTACACGAAGTAGAGAGCGTCGTAAGTAAAGCTAAAGGCAAATCAGAACCTGGCCCAAAATGCGTTCCTTACGTTCTATACAAAAGATGACTCGAAGTACAAAATAAACTCCATAAACTCCTACGAACAGCATGGACCAAGGGATTCATATGTAAAGAATAGAAAAAAGCTAACGGAGTATACATCCCAAAGGAACAGAATTCCACAGAGGTCAACCATTTCAGACCCATCTCACTTCTGAATGTGGAAGGAAAGATATTCTTCTCCGTGATGGCAAGAAGACTAACAACATACCTCCTAGATAATGGTTACGTTGATACATCCATGCAGAATGGAGGAATTCCAGGTTCCCCAGGATGTCTTGAGCATGCTTCAACGATTTGGGAAGCTATTCAACAGGCAAGATCTGGAAAGCAAGACCCACAGGTAATATGGCCTGATCTAGCCAATGCGTATGACAGTACTGCACCAGATGATATGGCAGACACTAGACATTTATCATGTACAAAAAGAAATCTCGCGAAGATGCTGAAGATGTACTTCATAGCATTCCTCATGAGATTTGGAACATCAGGATATATTATAAGATGGATTGAGCTCCAGGTAAGAATTGCAATGGGCTATACAATATCTCCCATACTGTTCGTACTAGCCATGCAAGTAATCCTGAGAGCAGCAGAAGCCCCAAGGTACAGAAGTGGATGTCAGATAACATTTAAAAAATTCATGGATGACACAACAGTAATAACAACCAATGAAGCACAGGCACGAAAGATGTTAGAGCGTTTGGACAGCCTTATCATATGGTGCCGCATGAGCTTTAGAACAAAGAAGTCAAGAAGCCTGTCACTCATAAAGGGGAAAGTGATCACACACAGTGGCAAATCAGATAATCTCAATTGTAGGGGAAGAGCCAGTGACGAGCCTTGGCAGAGTATATGATGCCTCATGAAAGGCTCCAACGAGTTTAAGCAGGTCATAGAAACAGCAAAGAATAAATAGAACATCATAGACAAAAGCAAGCTAGTGGAGAAGTTCAAAATATGGTGCCTCCAGTTCATGCTGATTCCAAAATTGATTTGGCCACTACTCATTTGCGAAGTAGGTACCAGCACAGCAGAGGCAGTCGAAAGAAATATAAATAAATAGAATAAAGATAATGATAAATACTCAGTAAAGAAAGATAAAGAAAGTGGTTGGGCGTGCCACTAGGATTAAATGATGTAGCACTGTACTGCAAGAAGAGCAAACGGCAGCTGCCATTCAAATCTGAAGAATAGAAGGTAGGAAAGACAAGGCTTCAAATATGCTACAAGAATCTACAGATCCGGTGGTACAAGAAGTGCAGCTAACACTTACGACTGGATAAAAATGGAGAGTAAGTGAGGAAATGACCACATAAGGGGAACAGGAGCTGAAAGAAGTAATAAGATACACCCACACTAACATAAGGGGATTTGGTCATGGTGAAATCAAATGGTAGTCAAAGGTTTCCTTTAAGGAAATAAGGGATATGATCATCAGCGAAGTAAGGAATTCAGAATATGTTAAGCTGGTCCAGAAGGCAGTCCAACATGCGCAGCAAGGTCAGTGGACAACATGGGAGGAAGTCCTGCAGAGATCACTAACATGGAATGAAGTCCTGCAGAGATCACTGACATGGAAGGAAGTCCTGTAGAGATCACTAACATGGGAGGAAGTCCTGCAGAGATCACTAACATGGGAGGAAGTCCTGCAGAGATCACTAATATAGAAGGAAGTCCTGCAGAGATCACTAACATGGAAGGAAGTCCTGCAGAGATCACTAACATGGGATTAAGTCCTGCAGAGATCACTAACATGGAATGAAGTCCTGCAGAGATCACTAACATGGAAGGAAGTCCTGCAGAGATCACTAACATGGAATGACATCTGGAAAATGCCACCCCTAAGACTGAACATCATCATTAGTGCTGCTTATGACCTTCTGCCTACAGGCTACGAAAGCCAAACATTGGATGTTGTGCTGTAAGAGTATCATTAGCCCAAGTACTTCATAAGCGCTGGTACAACATCGAATTTTGAAATCATGGATGTTACCTTACCATCACTGCTAGATGGTGAAAACAACTGGAATGTGATAGCGGAACTACCAGGAAGAAGAGAATACCTGACTCCCATCAAGAACATCGGAATGTGACCGGACATTGTAGTGTACTCCATAGAAAAACAGGAACTAATAATGATCGAGGTTACGGTTCCGTACGAAACAAGAATAGAGGAGCAACATATATTTAAATGTGAGAAGTACAATGATCTGGTCAAGCAACTGAGGTAGGGGGCAGGAGTCAGGGCAAAAGTGATAGCTGTAGAAGTGGGACCGAGAGGGTTCGTAGCGACATCAGCATACGACCTATGTAAGCAACTGGGCATAAAGGGACAGGCAAGAGCATGGCTATTGGAAAGCCTCTCAGAAGATAGTAGAAAAGGCCTCATGCTGGCTGTGAATTATGAGAAACAAGCTTAGAGAAATTACATAATTTCGTTTGTCACAACCAATACCAGTCCTCCGTAACTAAATCGCTAAGATGCACTTCGAAAAACTTTCTCTGAAGATATAATGACTACGCCATTACATACGTTACTGTCTAGTCTACGACATTATATATGTTACTGTCTAGACTACAGCATCACATACGATACTATCTAGATTACGACACCATATAGGTTACTGCCTAGATTACGACATCATATCCGTTACTGTCTAGACAGACTACGACACCATATACGTTACTATCTAGACTACGACATTATATACGTTACTGTCTAGACTACGACACCATATACGTTACTATCTAGACTATGACATCATATACATTAGTGTTTAGACTACGACATCGTATACATGTACGTTACTGTCTAGACTACGACATTATATACGTTACTGTCTAGACTGCGACATTGTATACGTTACTGTCTAGACTATGACAAATATATACTGTACGTCACTGTCTATACTACGACATTATATACGTGACTGTCTGGAACACGACATTATTTATATTAAACTCTAGGGATAACGAAACTCTAAAACGGATAATAAGTGTGTCATGGCACTTTTCCGTGGATAAACAGAAGAAGAAACGAAAGGTCTATCTTAAAGTTAAAATAAATATGTTGTCATTAAGCAAAGAAAACGAAGACACATAAAATGCCACACACACGAAACATATAAACGCAGCAGGCAAATTACCTATCCTTAGAACAGACATAGAGAATAAAAGAAAGATAAACAGATAAGATTTGCAAGGAGACTGGCAGACAGATAAACAGGTAAGACTGGCAAGGGACAGATAAACAGACAGTACATGACTCACCTGTGTTCCCCATTATGAAAGATGTTCTTATCTAAGGTAGAAAAAAAACACAAATTATCAGTGGCGTTTGTCATAGCAGTCACGTCGGTTAGTAGTTCTCAAAATCTTTTCAGACTGGGGTACTTTTGGCAGTGCAGGTTTGTGTTCAAAGACATAAACAACAAACACTCGCGTAATTAACATTAAATTTATAGTATTGCTGGTATCACTGCACAGGCTGTATTAAAATTATATTACAATGCATAGTTAGTAATATTCATTCATTCATTCATTTGCATGTCCCTTGTGGGACTTTGCCTCCCTAACAGCTCTCCTGTAGGCCTCTCGGTTGTGAGCAAGATGGCCTGCTGCTGATGCATCCATCTGCAGATCATCAACGATGTCTTGCAGCCATCTTCGCTTTGGTTTTCCTCTCTTTCTTTTTCCTATTATGTACCCTTTCAAGATGGTTTTCTCTAGATTATCATCACGTTTAGTTAGTAATATATGATAAAAAAAATTTGACCGAGACTTAAAATTGCACTGTGCAAGAGCCTAGCTTTCGTTGCTTGGAGGCACATGTCATCTTTATCCAAAATGGAATACTGAGTAAAAACATATTCTTAACTCTTTTTATATAAATAAAACGCTGACAAATTTTAAATTTATATAAGTGCTATTACAAGTAAATGTCCGGTCTAATTTGAAGGAAAATATATTTTCCAAATTTGACGGCACACAGCGGGTTCTCTTGTATCACAAAATTTAGGAAACGCTGAATTAGATGTCTTGTATTTATAGCTAGTGTTGATGTATTTGATAAGTTGTTTCGTCTTTTACAAATAATGTTGTTGCAGACGGTTTAGTGTGACTTGTTTAGGCAGCTGTTGTTGGTTTAGACGAGAAAATGTGTCCTTTTTTCAGTCTAAACTGATAGGTCAAATGAAACGCGTGTTTTGATATAGCGTAATTTAAAAGAAATTAATTAATTACTGTATATAGCTTGTCTTGTCTTCCTTTGTCTTGTCTTGTTTTGTCTTGTCTTGTCTTGTTTTGTCTTATCGTGTCTCCTTCATCATACATCTTTCAGTGTTGAGGGGACAAATAGACGATAGGGCTCAACGATTTGCTTCATATAATGGGATATTTAATGTTTCTGTAATTTCCTCTCTCTATCTTCTGCTTGGGCGGCCTCTTCTTCTGTTACCTACAAATCTTAGTGTGAATATTTTCTGTGATATCTTACCTACACATCTTAGTGTGAATGTTTTCTGTGATATACTCTCTGGTGGTAATCGTGTAACATTGCCAAAACATTGACTTGCTGTTTCTGGATATAGTGTAATACTGGTGTTACTCCAATCTTTGCCCTGGTGGTGTTATTTCTTATTTGGTCTCTTCTTGTCACATTTAGTATTCTCCTTAAACATTTCATTTCTGTCGTGATGATCTTTCTTTTGTTCTTGGCTGTTAGTGTCCATGTTTGACATTGTTGTGATATATGTGTTTTTCAGTAAAGGTGTCATTTGTCCAATGACCTGATTTGTTTTATTGGATCTTTTATAAATCTCAGTGAAATTTTTCTTGCAGATTATATTATACTAGCTAGATATTTGAAATGTTTTACTTGTTTCAAGGGCTGGTTGTCTAGGAAGATCTTTGTTTGGATATCTTCTCTTGCTACGGTCATGACTTCTGTTTTTTTTTCAGCACTGATCTTCATGTTGTGGCTTTGACATGCCCTTGCTAAATTATCCATGTTCTGCTGTAGGTCTTTTTCTGATGTGGCTATAAGTGCTTGGTCGTCAGCAAAATGGACTTCATTTATGGACTCCTATTGGGTATGTCTTTTGAAGTGATGTGGTTTTATCAGCATTCCTTCTGGAGTTGGGCTACTGGGCAGCTTTGTGGTGGATTTTTTACTATATATGTTAGCTTCTTTGCAGATGTTGTCAATGTGTGTTATGAATAGTAAGGGAGATAGTACACAGCCTTGCCTCACTCCGACTTTATGATGAATGGTTCAAAGTGTCCCGCATTTGTTCTAACTGTACACTGACTATTTTCATATAGGTTTTTGCGTAGGTTGATCAGACGTGTACTAACTCCATAATGCTGTAAGATTAACCACAGTTTATTATCTATCTACTCTTTTAAATGCTTTTTCTTGATCTACGCGAGCACGTATGTGCAGTACTTGATTGTGTTCGAATGATTTTTCTGTTTGATGTCTTGGGGAAAAGATGGCATCTTTACAGCCTCTATTTTTTTTCTAAATCCCATCTGTTTCATTTAACTGTGGGTCAATCACTGGTCGCAATCTGTTCTCTAGAATCTTGCAGAAAAGAAGTTAGAATTCGAATTGCCAAAGCAGCAATGACATTCAAGAATCTTGAGAACATACGGCATTCAAAAGTTATAAGCACAAAAACCAAGTTAAGATTATTCAATTCAAATGTAATATCCACCCTCATTTATGCATGTGAAAGCTGGAAAATAACTAAAGAAATAGACAAGAAACTAAACTCTTTAGAAAACAAATGCTTAAGGAAAATACTCAGCATAAAGTGAAATGAATTAAAAAAACAATGCAGAGATCAGACAGATGAGCAACCAACAACCTGTCTCACGGTTGATCGGAAAAAGAAGATGGACATATGTCGGTAATGTGATGGGAAGAAACCATCAGAGAATCCCTAAAAAAGCTATCAAATGGAACACAACAGGCCGAAGAAATAGAGGTCGACCACTTGAAACTCTAAAGAGGACATTGTTAAAAGAGCCAATTCAGTGTGCATAACATCCCTTGATGAGAATGAAAAACTCACCGAAGACAGGACATCTTGGCGAACTACCATGCGGGCCATATGTGACGTTTAACGGCATGGGAAGGATGTAAGATGTAAGATTATCATCGTTAACTTTCTCAGCTGGGTCGAAGTTCTCTGCTCGCCTTCTCATTGCACTGATGTTTTTATAAAAGTTTTTCGTAGATTCTTTGTGATTGTTGTTTAATACTTCACTGTATTCCTGTTATGATTTTACCTTTCCTTCTTTTACTTAACGTGTCTTCTTGAAATTCAGTATTCAATATAGTCTAGGTCTTCTTTACTTCTCATCGATTCTTTATATTTATTTTTCTTTTGTTTTACAGCCTCTTTCACCTCATCATTCCACCATGTTGTTTTCATTTCTCTACCTCCTTTTTTTCATAGTACCACATGTTTCCTTTGTTGCTCACAGAAAGCTGGTTTTGAACAAGGCCCGTTCCTCTTCCACTGATTTTGTTTCTGTTGGTAAGTTTATGAACAATTTTCTTATTTTCTTCTCACATTCTTCTGTCACATTTTCTTCCTTGAGCTTGCTTAGTTTTATTGTTTCACTTTTCTTCTTGAGAGTTCTGTTATGACTTTTCCTGCTTTAAGCCAGCGGTAAAGCTTATTAGTGACAAATATCAAGAACAAACAACTAACCAGCACACACGTATCAAAATACTGCCTCTTAAAAACAGGTTAATCTTCAACAAAGCCAAGTTGGTACATCATATTCTTTCACAGCATCCTCCGCCTTATCTACTGAACCTGTTTAAATTTAGCCCAAAGTGCAGCCAACGCATAAACAACATGTCTTCCATATTCTAGACTTGATATTTACAAGAAAAGTTCTACTTATTCTGCTGCTCATCTTTGGAATACCCTCCCGTCCTGCATAAAAAATATAAACTATACTCCTGCCTACAACTACAAAATCCCCCAATATCTATTTCATGTCGACTACATGCTATATTGAACCTATCTTGTTATATGGAAGTGAATCATGGACAATAGGCAAGTCTGCACAAAAATCATTGGAAGCAGCAGAAATGTGGTTTATTAGAAGAATGTTGCGAATCCCCTGGACAGCAAAACTAAATAATGAAAAATGTATGAGAAGAGCTGAAGAGACACAAAATATTGTCAAAAAAAATAAGAGAAAGACAATGTACTTTCATAGGACACGCAATGAGAAGAGGGCATTGAAAATATAACAACAGGAAAAAAAATAGAAGGAAGAAGATGAAGAGGACAACCAAGAGAAATGATAGTAGACAGTCTGACGGGATGGTGTGAGAGGAGATCACCAACTGAACTGATGGCCTGCATGAAGGATCGTGTACTCTGGAGAAGCATAATAGCCAACGCCAGTCGGCACGGTACCTGATGGTGATGATGATGATGATGATGATGATGATGATGATGATGATGATGATGATACCTGCCTCTATGAATCATAAAACTTGAAAGTTATTTTAGACCGCTCTTACAGTTCAGTTAATTGCTTATTCTGAATATTCCTGAAATTTTTATTTAGTAGATAGTCATCTATTTACATATGTAGTTCATTTGTTTACGTATATAGTTCATTTATTTACGTTTGTAGTTCAAGTATGTACGTATGTAGTAACTTTCTGTGCTGAGTGCATGGATAAGAGCGAAACGTAAATGTTTTATTTTATTTTATTTATGTCTCTCAGCTTCCCAATAATAATTATGTTGGTTATGTGAGCAGAATATTTGTGGAATGTCTGGAACAGAGTGAAAGATGTATGATAAAGGGCAGAATGTCAGACGGGCCTGCTTGCCCAATTCTTATCCCTTGTGAAATAAAGATCAATCAATCAATCAATCAGTCCTGTGTGCTACTGTATATAGCACTGTTATTTAATAAAATAATACTGAGAAGAAACTTTGATAAGTTTTAATTAGGTAATGTTTTGTTTGCAGCAAACATTTCTAATAAACACATTTTATGAAGAGCAAAATGACAAATACTGGGTCACAAATTAAAGCAGTTGAATCGAAAAAAAACGAATAAAAAAATGAAAAAACAAAAAGAAGACACAGCACAGAGAATGAGATACTCTCGCTAAAACACAATCGCCATGACACAAAATGCTGTTAGAAAAAAAAAAGAGAAAAAACTTCATAGAGATCAGAATAAATATATCTACTTTCTTTTCTCACCTTTCTGTCTGCACTTCTTCTCCCTCGTCAAGTAAACGCTGTTCTGTTCAGAAGAAGTAGTTTAGAGAAAGTAAAAACTATACACACACATAAGGATGACTTACCTGGTCACAACTGGCTGGCTGTTACACCATATGTTACATTAAGTATATATAGTAGGCCTAACATACCTTTTGGGTTTATTCCAATGATTCATTTAATGGAAAACCCATCACATTATACTTTCTGTGAATATGTAATCATGTCACGTACCATTTGCATGGCGTAGAGCAGGGGCTGGCAAACCTTTTCTTGCATTTCTGTGCCCAAGTCATGTTACACGGTCACTTTGCGCGCCAATCTACGTCTACCATATTTTTATATGATTGGTTTGACGGTGTCTTTGTACACTTTGCGTACAGCACAGTTTCACAATATAAAGCAAAAACAGCGCGATCCCTCTTGTTTAAAAGTCTTGAAACCACTGTATATCAAAGGGGGAGGGGGGAGGTGTCATTTTAAGGACACTGTAGCCGTATTACTTACTAACAAAATATTGTATCACAGTTCACGGACTGATTTTACTGGCTTGCGTAAGCGCCAACCTAGAGAACTCTACAGATGGTGGTGGTGGGAGTAGTCGAGAGAGAGAGGGAGAGAGAGAGGGGGGAGAGAGCGAAGGAGAGAGAGAATGAATGAATGAATGATCTTTATTTTTAAAGGGTAAAGAAATGGGCACGCAGGCCCGTCCTACATTCTGCCCTTCATCACTCCATCTTTCATTCTTCCCACACACTTGATTTAATACAAGTATACAAATTAAATTAGGGAAAAAACATATCAAAAGAGTGTAAGATTTAATTATTACATTCAAAGTGAAAGAGAAGAAGTAATTAATCTAATAAAATAGCTCTCACGCACATACACATACAGATATATAAATAAATAAAAATACATTGTAAATACAGATCTTCTAACATATGTTTTTAACAAACAATAAAATAATTTCTAACAATATCTAACAAGTTACTTTTCGAACTATGTCATTTTAATACTTGATGGCTGGCGAGTCATGGAAGGAGAGAGTGCTGGTTATGCTATGGAGGCATATAATTACAAGCAAGTAAATAATGAAATAGGTTTGAGTTAAAAGATGAAGTATTACCAATGGACTTTAAATGGTAGGGGAGGGTGTTCCAGAGCTGTACTGCAGTGTATGCAAGGCTTTTCTTGTACAGATCAATCCTGGGTTTAGGAAGAAGACAGTTTTTGTTTAAACGCTGGCTATGTTTAGTGTTATACGTAAACAGTGACAGAATCATGTGAAAAAACTTAACTTTGTTAAAAATGACTCTGTATTTGAGGGGTAAAATTTTGAGCTGTTTGTGCTGATCTACAGTCTGTACTGGGTGTTTGTGTTGATTTACAGTCTGTACTGGGTGTTTGTGCTGATCTACAGTCTGTACTGGGTGTTTGAGTTGATCTACAGTCTGTACTGGGTGTTTGTGTTGATCTACAGTCTGTACTGGGTGTTTGTGTTGATCTACAGTCTGTACTGGGTGTTTATGTTGATCTACAGTCTGTATTGGGTTTTTGTGTTGATCTACAGTCTGTACTGGGTGTGTGTGTGTTGATCTACAGTATGTACTGGGTGTTTGTGTTGATCTACAGTCTGTACTGGGTGTTTGTGTTGATCTACAGTCTGTACTGGGTGTTTGTGTTGATCTACAGCCTGTACTGGGTGTTTGTGCTGATTTACAGTCTATACTGGGTGTTTGTCACAAATCCGATTTAATGCTCGTTTGTGAAGTGAGTGGAGCCTTTTTGTGTTTGAGACTGAGCAGCCATCCCAGATTGTGGAACAGTAATCTAAGTGTGTTTGTATGTGTGATATGTAGTATATCTTTGTTGTGTCTTTGTCGCTAAAGTGTTTCATTTTGGCTAGTTAATAAACTTTCTGAGAGAGAGGGAGAGAGAGGGGAGAGGGAGAGAGAGGAGGAGAAGAGAGAGAAGGAGAGGGAGAGAGGAGGAGAAGGAGAGAGAGGGGAAGAGCCTTCGACGAAGCCACACTGTTCTTCAGCGACTTCTGGTTTTATTTTGCCCCTGACTCCTCTCATGACAATAGGAAGCAGGATTTTGGTAACATGGCTCATAAGACTAATGGCTCGATGGTCTTCACATTCAACTGCACCTTGTTTCTTTGGTAGGACACTGAAAACTGATTGCAAAAGGTCTGATGGGACATTGTTACTGTTATAGATGTCCAATCTGGTAATTATTTCTATGCCAAGCTCTCCTAATGTTTCTAATTCTTCCTTGGTGATTTTATCTGGTCCTGGTGCTTTGTTGTTCTTCATATGTTTAATGGCTTCTTCCACTTCCACTTTTAATATGTGAGGCCCTTCATTATTATTCCGTATATCTATTTCGCTTCTATTGTCCTCATAGAGTTCTCTAATGTATTCGCTCCATCTTGCCATTATTTCATCTCTGTCCATTACTGTATGCCCCTCCTTTGACTTCAGGCAACCAGTCTTGTGGTATGCCTTTTTGTTTGTTAACTCCTTTATATGTTTGTACATATCACTTGCGTTTCCATGATGGTGTGTCTCTATTTCATTGCATTTACTATTTAGCAACTCCTCTTTAGCTTTATTGCATTTGTGTCTTATTTCTTTATTTATTTTGTCATATTCATCTTTATGGTCCTCAAGACTTCTTCTCCGATATATTAGTTGCAAAATTTCTTCTGTCATCCACCCCTGTTTAGCGTGTCGTTTATTTGAAGGTATGATTTCGATAGATGTTTGCTGAATAGAGTCTTTAAGCATATTCCGTTGTTCATCAATCGTTTCAATCTTCTCTATAGCATTATATCTATTATGTACTATGGTCCTGTATTGTTCTTGTATTGCTTTATATTTCCGTAACAGCTCTCTATCTAGTTCTTTGTTTTAGCTGCTACTTTTGACCTCTTTAACCGATTCTCACTTTTCCTACGGCTAGGGTGTGGTCACTGTTGCAGTCTGCGCTTGGTCTTGTTTTCATAGATATTAGTGAGTTCCTGAATCTTCTGTTGATCATAATGTAATCTATCTGGTTAAGTATGTTATTATTTGGGCTTTTCCATGTCCATAGTCGCCTAGGGTGTTGTTGAAACCAAGTATTTCTTATTATCATTTTATTATTTTCTGCCCACTCAATCAACATCTCTCTTCTTCTGTTTCTGATACCTAGTCTATACTTGCCAGTAGCTTCATTGTCTTGTCCAGTCCCTACTTTCGTGTTTAAATCACACAGAACAAAGTTTACTTCCCGTGGTTTGCACTGTTTCATTGCCATGTCCAGATTGTTGTAAAAGTTTTTTTTTATCTCATAATCTTTATGATCTCTGCTTCCTGCTCCAGTCCATCTCATTTCACATAAACCAAGGATGTTAATTTCCATTCCTGTCATTTCTTGTTCGATATTTTCCAGTTTCCCAAGTTCTGTTAGTATTCTAATGTTCCATGTTGCAATTGCTGTGGTGTTACTTTTGTTTTATTTACGTTCAGTAGTTGGATGACGATCTAAGTACCGTAATAGCCGGAGGTGGGATGTAGGATACGTTCTTCACTTCAATTAAATGTCTCCAAGGAGTGCGTCTCAAATAGCCTCTGACAGTCCAGGTCCAGCTCCTGGCCTTCTCGTGGCGGAATTGTTTAAACTGACAGGAGAAGGGGCGAAAGGCGAGTATCTGGCGCCTGAAAACCAGATGGTTCGGGTAGATGAGACTCGTTAGTCTTGGCTGGTAGCTCATCTAGGAGAAGGAAAACTGATTTCAAACCCCCTGTTGCCTTGTAAGGTAGGCTCTGGCCAGAGTCAAAGGCTAGTGGAGTAAACCATAAACTAACCGGTGG